>APFE030451796.1:2364-91793 GCA_000404065.3 Pinus taeda | reverse complement strand
TGACTTTGACTTTCTGAAACTCTATGAGGTGGGTCCAACATGCTCTGCCACATCACCCTTGATTTTCTGCTTGACTTCCATGTCAAAATTGACTTATTTTTACTTTGGAAAATTTTTTAAATTTTTCCAATTCATTTTTTTTTGAATTTTTTCTTCATTTTGCCACTGTCACTGGAAAAATCGCCTTTTGAGGGACTCTGAGTCATTTTTTGACCCCCAAAGTAGGCTCTAGGAGAATGCTGGGCCTCTGAGGATGAATTTTTCGACTGGTCATACGCCCTAGACATCTCCTAAGGCCACTTATTTATGCCTTTACATAAAAAATAATTAAAAAATCCCGTTTTGCGGGAAATTTTTAACTATTAAAAAATCCTACTTAGACCTAGCCAAATTCCACGAAACTTTTCCTGTGATCTAGTATGGTAATATACATCGACCCTAGACACTAAGATGTGTCAGGGGCTCAATCTTCAAACGGTCACCTCGGCTTTGGGGTGTGCACGAGTGAAAAAATCCAGAGAATTATCCGCCTCTGAAAAAAGAAGGGAAAAGAAGGGATAATTAACCGGATAAAAAAAACACTCCAAGGTGTACTCGTTTGCTGATCGAGTCCCACATTCTAGGCCTGTTACAAATTCAAGAAACATCATACCAACATCACTTATTACAATTCCCCGTAGGGTGTGGAATCTGGGTACAAAGAAGAAATATGATGAGAAGATAGAAGGAGAGTTAAAAAACTCTGTTGACTAATGACATCTGATGGTACAAGTGTCCTCTGGATCATCCTTGGGCATGGAGTCTTCACCAAATCATCAGGTGCTACTCCAGTAGTCAACAGGATGCTCCTACTCTATAGTGGCCTCCAACCCCAGTAGCGCGCCTCTCCTTGAGGTGAATGTACTCTCCAAAAGATGTCAGCCTCTTGATTGGCCATCTAGGCCCTCCTACTCATCAATGCATGACGCAACAGAATGTACCAAATTCGCAACTGGGTCTAGCTCTCTCTCCAGCTCAGCCTCCTCTATGAAATGAGGCATCGTTGGGCAGTCAGCTTGCCCATGCTATGGGGTGTGTGGAGTCTGATAGGTACGATTGCCTCCTCCCGCTCTACAACCCCCTTCACCTTGAGGTTCTCCCTCCAGCCTTCCAACCATCTACAGGCCCATCACCTACTGGATCATGTACATCATCAACTGCCCTTGCATCGTCATCTGTTGGTTGGTCCTCAGTAGCTCCTCTAAGACCTGATTCGTGTTCCTCTATTTGGGATGCTCATTTTCTTCCTGGTTCTCCATCTGGCCTCTGATGTTATCCACTTTGGTGTCTGAAAATGGGTCTGGCCCCTCTTCTCTACCTTGGCCCCTGTCTCTGCCTCTACCACGACCTCTCTGGAAAACTAGTCCCTGGTATCTTGGTGGCATCACCCGCTCTTGTTCCCCACACTAGCCAAGAACATGCTCTGATAGCACTGTAATGTTCCAAGGTAGAAATTTACAGAGATAACAAAGACATGCAACAATTACAACACAAAAATTTACTCAATAAACACACATGTAAACAAAAATTTTGCTTGGAACACCAAATTGGCCAATTTTCATTAATTATAATTGCTGGAGTACAATATGAGATGGAAGGAATGCACCTGGGCTTACACAAGGCAAGCTACAAGCCTCAGGTGGATGATATAATAGTGCCCAGCTGCTGTAATCTTTGCTGCCTCCAAAACATTGCATTGTTCCCTCAAAACTGCTCTGCTTGCTGACTTCCAGCTCCGATTTACCCCCTCAAAACAACCCAGAAATTTCTCTAACTTTGGGATATACTCCTCTCCAAAAACCCAGATAAACCCAGAAAGGGTTTTGCCTGGTTTTGACTTGCCAATTTCAACCCCTTGGGGATTGGCCCTCCTCCAATGCTGGTTCTCACTGCTTGCAGCTGAAACTGCTGTAACTTGCTGCCACAAGTCTGGAGACCTCCCCAAGTCAGGGTCCCACCAATCTCTTTGCAACCCAGCTCCCAAATCCTCCGGCTAAACCCCCAACCAAGAGTCCCTCTCTAGTGACTGCGCAGTCCTGAGTGAGGATGACATAGTCCCTCCAATCCGCAGTTCGAACTGGGTGTATGACTAACTATACTGCTGCAAATGCTCCTCCACAAGATGACAATTCGATGTGGGCAATGGAAGCCCTCCTACGGTGGCACTCAAAGTCTACCGAAGAAATGGATGAGCTTTACTCCTTGGGAAGCTCTTGTGCTGAACAACACTTTGTAGCTTAGCTAAATAGCCAAAGCAACAATGAAATTCTTCAAATGATTAAAAGCCCTAAATGCTGCTCACTTCATCCTATTTATGCTTGCTCCCTTGGGCCCCATGTGGGTTTCATCAAATATTTCGATCCCCACTTATGAAATTCAAATTTCCTTTATGGGGTGCGTATTTTTGGGTGGGTGAGTGGCTCCCACAATCCACTGAAAGCACATCGATCCCCTTTTCCTAAGTTCTCCCACATATTTGCCTAAAGCCAAAAATATCAAAATTGCCAAAATTGATTTTCTCCTCACCTTGGGAAAATTATTAGGAAGGGACATTATAGACTAGGTCTAGGAAAGATCTTCCAAACCCCATTCTTCATGATGGATTGGTATTCTTCCTGCATAGCTTTCTTCCAAACCTCTTCATGCTCAGCTTCCTTGAATGTAGATTGTTCGACTTCAATTAACTTTGTCATATATGCAGCATAGCTAGAATATCTCTTCAGTTTCTTACTTTCACTGGAGGAACCTTTCACAGCTTCATGTCCTTCAACATCTTCTAATGTAGCCTTCAACCAATTTGGCTTCTTCCTTGTGGTTGGGGCAAACCATCGATTGAATAGGCTCACTTGGTCCTTCTTCGACATTTGTAGTAGAGTTCTCATGATGAACTTCTTCTTCTTCAAATACGAGAACTTCTTCGTCATCAGAATCAATAGGAATATCCTTTGATTTCTTGTAAGCTTGATTTTCATCGAATATGACATCCCTGCTTACTTTAATGTATCTTCCTTCCTTTATGTAAATTCTATATGCTTTTGAGGAAAGACTATACCCAACAAATATTCCCTTAATACTAGTCAAGTCCGACTTCTTTCGCTTGTCTTTCGGAACATGGATATATATGTTGGACTCCCAAAGATTCAGAGATGATCCACACTCGGCTTCTTTCGTGTGAATACTTCTTCGGGTGTAGTATTATCAAGACTCCTATGAGGACTTTTATTTTGAATGTATAGGACATTCATCGCTGCTTCAACCCATAAGAACTCCGATAGATCTTGATCAAGGAGCATAGTTCAAATGCCTTCTTCAATTGACCTATTCTTCCTTTCGACCAATCCATTTTGTTTGGGATAGTAGGGAACGATGAGCTTCCTCTTAATACCTGCATCCTTACAATATGCAATTAACTCTTTAGAATTGTATTCTCCACCATTGTCAGACCTTAGAGTCTTTATCTTTCTTTCTGTTAGGGTTTCTGGTTCAACTCTAAACTCCTTGAACTTATCAAATACTTCATCTTTAGTTTGAGTAGGTAGAGCCATATCTTCCTAGAATGGTCATCAATGAATGTTACATGGTAAAGATGACCTCCAAGTGATTTGTCAGACATGGGTCCACACACATCGAAATGGATGAGTCTAATATCTCTTTAGACCTAGCTTCACTATTATGAAATGGCTTTCTAGTATGTTCCCCAAAGAGAATCCCTTGCACACATCTTCATGATCTAACTTCATATCAGGAATACCATGAACAAATTGACTAAGATTAGGGATGACCCTATAATGAATATGACCATACGTTCGATGCCATAGTTCAATGGGACTTATTTCCATATGAACAAAGGCCTGAGGAGATGGAGTGATATCCCGGTAAAGACTTCCTTCACAAACTCCAATAACCCTAGCTTTGTCAATATTAGAGTTCTTTCCCCAAACCAATACTTTTCCATCAACAAAAGCAATCCTTTCCCCTTTATCTTCTAAACAAGAAATAAAAAGTAAATTCTTTTTCAAACCTGGAACACAGAGAATGTTGTTGAGATGCAACTTCGATCCATTATCCAACTTCATTGATGTAGATCCCTGGGCTCTAACTGCATAGTTTTTGTTGTCACTCAATTCCACTACATGAGAGGATGATTCCTCTGATAGTGTGTGAAGTTGCTTGCTTTCACCTGTCATGTGTCTTGATGCTCCACTATCAATGACCCATGCATTGTCATCAGTAAGAGAACCTTTAAGGGCAGCCAAGAATCCTTGACTCTTAACCTTGTTGAGCAAGTAATAGATGACCTTCTTGATCCAACTTTTAGCAGTGTTGTAACCCAATCTTATGTAGTTCATTATAGAGGGAGAATCTATGCCATTAAAGTGATCTTCGACTTCTCTAGACCTTAGCTCCGATCCTATGATGGAAAATCAAAGATATTGTATTAGGGTTTGATTCTCCTTTTTTGATAATTACTTGTGAGTGTTGGATTTTTTTACTTCTTTATTATCTTATCTTTCATCGAGCAATTACCATATTATGTGTGTATGAAGATCACAAAACAAGAGACACAAGATATAGGCACATGCCAGGGCAAAACCCCCCTCGAAGGGAAAACCTAGTCATGATAATTCTTCCTTTCAATAGTATTCTTTGAGACTCTTTACCCTAGAACAAGACCAGACTTTCCCTCCACAACATGTTAGGCTCTCAGATCTTCGACCCTTTCTAGCAACTTTGACTAGGCAACAACTTCTGACAACATGCAGTGTCTAGCAACAACGAAGTCTTAGGAGGCTTCGATCTCCTAACCCAGACCTAGAAACAGAGAGAGAGGCACCAAAATCTCGATTTTCTTCCTCTCTATAGACTTCCCCAAACTTGCACTCCTTTCGACCTCCTGGCAACCTCGCACTTCTCCAACTCTTCTTGAGATGTCGAACTTGCTTGAGAGTGAATGCTCCAAATGACTTCGACATCCTTGTATATATAGGGTTTTTGTGGGTCGAATGGGGGTCCTTAGGCCGACTTGATCTCTCTTATGCCGACATGATGTGGAGGGTACATAATTCATATTTGACTTGATAAAAAACCTTTTAATGTGATTCAAAAGCCCAAAAAGGGTCTCTTTGAATGTACAATGGCTCTATAAACTCAATATTAATCCAAGGAGTCCACACTGGGGGCTTTGACTAATACAATGATGACCCAAGCATGAAACCCATGCTTTAATGAGTCATTATTACAATAATAAAAATTCTTTTCTTTATTCTTTTGACAAGTACATTTTTTTCCCATGGAAAAATCATAATTTTCATTATCAAATAAGGAAAATTACATGTTGAATATGCTAGGTAGCATAGTTATCAGTGGTTTGGCCACTATCGGTACTGTTATCTCAAAAAATATGTTGATGCTATTAGAATAATACTATTTTAGTTTAATGCTCATTCTCTTAGCTGTTGCTAAATTTATTCTTTTAGCAGTTTCTTAGATGAAACTGATTCTTTACATAGAAACTTGATGTTTCTATCTTTGTAAATATCTCTGTATTAGTATTGAGTACTATTGCTCAATTAATTCATTCAATTCATTTGGAAATCCATATGCGTGTTTCGCACTGTTTTAATTTTTATATCCTCACATGTGGCTTCAACAAATCATCCAAGAGGGCTTGTCTAGTTGTCATAAGGCCTCCAACCAATAGGCTGACCTTAACCAAGCCCACACTCTAACTTCAACTATTAAGTTGTCCTCATAGACAACTTGTATGTCGATGATTTTTGATGCGTCCGGTTCGTCTTAGCATCCTCTATCATCTCATCCATCACATGTATAATAACCCTCACAGATTCACACCCACATGCTTGGATGCAAAGCCCACACCTTGGGGTCCAAGCCCACAAAGCCCTTTTGTTGTGCTCCAACCTACAAAACCCGAACCCTAGGCCTTGGAGTACCTCCCAAGCTACTAAAATCAACACTTATACCACATGTCGATTGGGATGTCACCATTTAGAGCATTGTATGACTATGATAGATTATCTTTTGTAGACATGGTGTTCAATGACAGTCGGGCCCCAGTGGCTAGAGATTGTTTCCGGGAGTGTCAGGATATCCTTAAGGCACTCAAGGATAATCTTTACACAACCTAAAACTGACATAAGTTATATGCTGATCGACATTGGATAAAGAGGAGCTTCGAAGTGGGAGACATAATATATTTCCGCTTGCAACTGTATGGGTAGTCTTTCCTCAAGCAGAAGGGCACAAAGACGCCTAAGCCACGGTTTTATGGGCCTTACTAGATTACTACGAGGGTAGGAGAAGTGGCCTATGAGTTAGAGCTTCCAAAAGAAAGCAAGATATACAATGTGTTCCACAACATATTGTTACTTCATCTGAGCTACCTCCCTTGGATGTGGAGGGACATTTGGTACTTATTTCTGAGGAGATTCTGGAGGTAAGGAGAGAAGGTTGAGCAAAATAATCATAGAATATCTCATACAATGGAACTGTTTGCTTTCAGAGGATGCTACATGGGAGGTGTTACCGCTCAAACTAGCAGGGATCCTAAAGGGGGATACTTGAAGGGTTACTACTAGGTTGAGTGAAACAATGAAGCTAAAGCCCACTGTCACCACAACTAAAGCTTCCTACTCTTTAGAGACTTTCACTGATGTGAGGAGACCCGATAGATAGAGAATCACTTATGAAGGATAGATCAACTAAGATGTATGTGAAGCGATCTCAATAACCCTTTCCTAGGAGAAACTCAAGAGTGGGACTTGCTTGCTTTTTAAGCAAGGTGCAAGATTCTTTAGAATAGGGGGATTATGAAAATTCTTGAATCTAACACATCAGAAACCCCTATTGCAATTTCTGGTTTACTACCTCCTACTTGTTCTTTACATTAACAAGTTATTTAATTGCATAAAAATTGAAGTAAACACAAATGCAACCTTCACAGATATACAGATCATGCATTGAAGTAAACAGAAACAATAACACAAGGGACACTGTTATTTTTGGACAATCGTCCCTAGAAAAACCCAATGTGGGAAAACCGGTGCAGCATAAAGAGGGTTTTATTATTAAGCAGATTCTGAATACAACTAGGATGCCAGAAATGGCTCACCCTTCAGAGAATATCATTGGCAACATTACCTCTATCCGGAGACAGATATTCCAACTGATCAGCAATTGGATGAAGAATCCCATAGTGACTCTGGCTGTTCCTTGCGCTGGACAGCGAAAGCTGCTCCACGCACTCTGGAACTGCATCACCCTCTTTGGAATTGTGTCACCCTCTCTAGCTTTGCATCAACCAATTAGCTCTCAGTCTATCCCACTGAATTACCTCAGCGTTGCCCCAAAAGCTCTCTGTGTCCTTTGCGTCAGCCTCTATGGCCTCTGCATCAGCCTCTTTGGCCCTCTGCATCCTCTGTGCTGGCCTCCTTAGCCTCTGCGTCCTCTGCGCTGGCCTCCTTAGCCTCTGCGTCAACCCTTTCTGCTTTTGCGTCAGCCCTCCTAGGCTCTGCGTTGCCTCTTCCAGCACTCTGCTGCCTCTCTGATTTGTATTCTTCAGCCTTGGATCAAAGTCCTCTTGCTGAACTGCCCCTCATTGCAACTGATCACTCACTCGATTTCCTCAGCAAACCCTGCCCCAGAAAATCGAATTCTTGATTTCTCTTGGTGTGTCTCCAACTGACCCTCAAGTCTCCTCTTATACTTTTCCTGTTGACGATTCAATGGTCGAGATTAAGTCCCTAATCAATGGCTAAGATTAGATCTGGCTTGATCCTCGTTATTTAGAACTTTCTCACCCATTTTATATTAATACACATTAATATTTTAATTTTCCTAAGTTTAGACCTAGGAACCCAATTAAAAAATTAATTATTTTAATATCTCTTCATCCGAGTGGAATTTCTGCGAACGAATTTCTTCAAACGATTTCTGGGTCTTGGAGATCTCATGTGCCTTAGCCTCGACTAATTTTCATGGCTAGAGCACATCTGATGCTACCAAAAATCAAGAGGGATAAGAATTTGAGGGCTTGGCTTAGGGAATGTGACTTGTAAAGGAGCTTCCTAAACCTTGAAATCCTTGTGGAACTTGGTTTCTCAAGTGGTTTTTGAAGGGTTGACTTTGATAAGATATGAGACCATACGGGACCAAGTGGACCTAGGTTAGGTCAAGAGGAGGAAGTTTAGCAACCAATGATATGCTTGACCTAATTAGGGAGGGGAAAGTGATCAATGAATGATTTTTCAATGAAAGGCAATGCAAGGATCCCAACGAGGTTTCTAGCTTAAGGGAAACCAAGGGCAAGAATTGGTCGTGAACCAAAGATTGAAGTATTTGGATGGCTAGATTGTGAAATAATTGATGCCCTAGTTGACCTAGAGGATTAGTCTTAGAGAAGAGGAAAGGGGAGAAGGAAAATAGGTTTAAGGTGATCACCTTTGGGTGGACCAATGCCTAATCCTTTGGGGAGATTGGAGTTAGGTAGAATTATGACTGTGAACCTTTGAATTTTCTAGGTCAAGGAGGCCTCAAAGACAACTTCGCTTGGCACTAGGGCAACAATAAAAGCAACTTCAAAGACTTTATACTTTGTTTTACAAGATAAATGGCTTGTTAAGATGAATTTCAGTAATGAAACATCCTTAGGAACATTCATTCATTATACATGGCCCATACATGAAGCATCCACTATCCAAAAACAAAATCTCCACAACTTTTCATAAGAGATGCATCAAAGAAGCCCTAGTATAGTGAAATCCCAACAACAATGTATGTGACAAAATTAGAAAGAAAGAATAGCATTAAAATGTACTTACATGTATAAGAATATATCTAACCATCCAAAACTTGTCGTCAAGAAGCTCCAAGGCATGAAAATGATCCAAACATCAAAATTCATTCCATGCTCCAAAAATTCATCCTCCAAGAAAGATAACAAAAATCTCTAAGGAGATACTAGTACCAAATCAAAGTGATGATGCTAAAATGAATTTACATCACTTGTATTTATACACTTCAAATGAGTTTGATTTAGCTAATGACGCCTACATTAGCCCTTACAATAAAATAATGTGCAAAATAACTAACTTTCGGTGACAAGTCCACCAAATTATCTCATAAACAAAAGAATAAGCCTCTCAACAGGTTGAATAATGAATAGTGCATGTCGTTGGCCCTTGGAGGAGGCCTATTGGAGTCAATATGTGCCATAATGTGTAGTTGAACTCCCAAAAGCAATGGAGAAGGGGTTGGCCCCTTGTAATAACCCGTGGTGCTCCAAATGACATGTGGGGACACACAAGTGTCCTCATGGGTCTCCAAAGAAATCGAAGATGCCTGTAGATTGCCTGCAAAGGCTAGGATGATGCCACATGATCGTGGAAGTCTTGGATTATCTGCCAAGTGTATGGTGCAACTCTGGGGCCAACTGGGCGTGATGGATCAGGTGCATCTTCCTCATCCAATAAGTGAACCACGAGCAATCTCTGAATAGCTGTGGGGATCCATGGAGTGCTGTCTGTTGCCATGGAGGCCAATGGCTCTCTACACACACCTTACATGTGTGAATGTCGCCCTTTGGGGTCGGGACTCTGTATAGGGAGACCAAACCCAAATGGAAACCACCTACAATCCTGCATAAGATCCAATGCGTCCCCATGCCTTCCAGCACACCAAGTCATTAAAGAAATCAAGTAAAATAGTTTATAAACCATGGATAACAAGTGAACACTTTGTAATGGCATGCCCTTCCATAGTGGGCTTTGGCATGTGCAAATGTCTCCCAACTCCAAATAGGGTTAACCAAGCATCCTATTAGGTGGTTTCTACATCTAAAGGGGGTGGAATGTATGTGGTACATCTTTCAAATGGTGGTGGAATGTGTCATAATGATGGGATGGAGTAGGGAATAAAAGGGCGCAACCTAGATCACATGCCATGGTACAAGGGTAGCTAATAAAAGGGAAGCCCACACTTGGGTAAATAATGTGAAGGAGGGAGCAATTATGGTGCATGAGTTACCTTGACCTTGATTTTTCCACCCTTCTTCATATGCCTTTTGTCTTTTTATGATTTTCTTTGGTTAACTCCTTAGAGCTCTAGGTAATGAGAGCATGATGTGTAAAGTATAGCAGTGGATGCCCTATTATAAGATGGGGTAGTTCATCGCCCACCGGTGGTTGGGACAATCATGGGTTCCTGAACTAGGGTGATGGCCATGGAATGAGGTAGAGCTCATGTCATGGCTTTTGCCCACGTGCTAAATTCTTTTGTCTCGGCCATCTTTTGCATTTTGTGGTACAATTTCTTGTTGAATGTGGCCAATTATGCTTTTTCTTTCTCTTTTAGCTGCATCAACCTCCAGGCATCATTCCAGGCCCGACACAAGATGTGGGGCAAGGGGAGGGGGTGGTTGACCCACTGTGGACCCAGGTGGGAGGAGAGATGATTGGGGGTCTAATGAGTGGAAGGGGAGTAATATATGTGAATTAGGGAATGAGTCCACGCAACCAAAATTAGGGTTTCCCATGTAGTACCATCCCTAAAACCAATAGGTCAGTAAAAGAGATCCCACGGGACTAGGGTGCGAGTTTAACATCCCAAAAGAGACCTAGGGACAAGAGCACAAACCTAGACCACTCTTTCTGCCAAATCCCCCCATTAATCCATGCCCAAAGTTTCCATGATAAATAAACTAGAATACTCAATTACCAAATAACAAGGCATACCTTTAGGTTTGAGAGGTCCACCTTCAAACATACGATCATGACAGCTGGGTGAGGGTTCACATGGTTGGCTCAAGTGGCAGAAAAATGGCACATCAAGCTAGTTGGTGGCTGTGAGGGGTTGAGGGGTTGCCGGTTGAGGACCATCGTGGAGAAATTTTTTCTCCTAGGGATATCACCCTCAAAATGGTGGGTAATAGGTGGGAGAGTAGATATTGCAACATCTCAGACTCAAATTTCTTGAGGACAAGCAATTTTAGGTGGGCAGGATTGTAATGTCCCCTATTTCTTGAGCTTGGAGCCATTGTTCGCACTTGCCTAATTGTCTCCTTTAGGTTAGCGAGAAGGAAGATTATCAAGGAGACGAAAGAAATTTGCCCAATTTTGATATTATCATATGTCAAATAAAAGGGGTAAATTAAGATTAATAAGAAGGGGCAAAAAATATTTTTATTAGAAGGGGGAAAAAGTCACTTAGAAGAAAAAGTGACTTCATCAATAAAATAATATTAAAAAGGGAGTTCTAGAAGCTTGGAGAAAACTCATTGAAAAAATTATAAAAAGGAGGGTGGAATTCATTTTCTCATCATTCTATCTCATGATTTCTCATTGGTATTGAAGAGAAGCTCAAGCGAGTTTCAGACTGACGGTTTCAAGCGAGATCCTCACACTAGTTTTCGTAGATCTTTTTGCCACCTTAGTGAGTCTCGCTCCAATTTCGGTGGACAGTATTGCCGCCCTAGTTGGATCATTTTCAAAGGTTATTTTGAAGATCTAACAGAGTTTGTTGCAAGAAAGTTCCATCATCCAAGGGCATTATTGTTATTTGCATGACGGCGAAATTTATAAATTTTCTTAGAGGCCATGCTACCTACTGGGAGAATTGAGTTCTATTCCAGATTTGAGGCCGAATTGGATTGTTGTTAAGAGGCTGAGCCAGTATTCTCCAAGGAGGCAGAGTTTCCTCCACAATAGGGGCCAATTCTTAAGTCTAATATCAAGTCTAATATCAAGCCGAATTACCCAGCTCTCGGGTCGATTTAGCACAAGGGAAATCCTATTAATTTCTAGGGGCCGAGACGGTTTCTCTTGTGCCTTTTCACTCAGCTTGAGAAGCAGTTCATTAAGGGATATTCCAGACCTTTGGAGAGGCCAATTTCATTGTCATCCTGAAGCGGAATTTGTGATCAAAAGAGGGGCGAGTTATCTATTTAGAGGACTGATTTCTCCTTCACAGGATATACGTTTTTTCCAGCAAAAAAGGGATCCAAGTTTGAAGTTCATTATTCCAAGAATGGAACAAATACTTCCTAGGCACTTTTCAGGAGTCTAACATCAGCTATAACCATAGGCCAAGTTCCCTTTAATAAGCAGAGACAGGCTATTTTTGAGGGCCAAATTTCAGATATACAGGAGGCTGAGCCTCTTATTTACCAGTGACAAAAAGGGAGGGCGTAATTTACCAGCATTGAGGGCCGCATTTATCTTTATTTTGCAGACCCATTTCTGAAGTGGCAGAGGCTCCATTTAAATGTTGAATTCCTCAGTCATCAGAGAACTATTTTGGCATTATTGTTGCACATTAGCAGAGGTCTGAAATGCATCTTCAGCAATTGATGCTCAGGGTATTCACCAGTGGTTGCTTCAGTACTCAGTCTTGCTTCCTTGGTGGCTCAGTCTCTACATTGACAGCTTGTTTGCAAGGCTGAGTTGCTTCAGATTTCAGATCAAGTCTCTCTTGAAGATAAAGTGGAGTGCTGATGACTTGCACTTATATTTTCAGTGGGCAGAATTTATCCAGGACTCTGTTGTAAGCGAGTACCAGAAAGTTGTCAAAGGGAAGTCTGCAATTTGAAAAGAAAATTTGCATATTTTCTAGCTTGGTGCATTACAATTCATCCCATATTGTTCAATGATACTGCTTAGTTACTTCTCTTGGGCCAGAACAATTCCTCAATTCAACCTATCTATAGTCACAATACACACGCAATAGTGCAACTTGGCAATATCCTTCGTTCTCAAATTGAGATGAGAATTGTAGTTTGGTCATGTTCACTAAACTTACGTTGGTGTCTTGCTAATATGAGATCTTTCACATACAGGACAATGACAATGATTCTCCCTCTGTCTTTTAGGAGATGCACTGTTTGGCACTACGATGAAGAAAGCCATTTTGAAGCATAACAGAATTGAACCATTGCTCAAGCAATTGCTTTAGTCCATGACTCCATACAGGGACTTCTGCAACTTGCACATGAACGACTCCTGCCCCTCCATTTTGAATCCTTCTGGTTCCATGTAATTGTCCTTTGCAAGATCACCTTTTAGGAACATAGTTTTCATCTGATGTACCTTTTGGTCCAGCAGAAGTGCTGCCAATTGGGTGACCTAATGGAGCTCATCCTCACCATTGGTGCATAAATTTCTTGAAAGTTTGTTACCTATAGACATGCTTTGGGTGGTTATATTAGCTTGGGTGTTACTCTTGAGTCTTTTGTAGCTCAGAAGCTCCTGTATTCCTCTATGAGATAGAATAAAATTGGCTTATTTCTTTTGTAGTCACATTAGGCAGCCTTCTTGCTTGTTGAACACAAGCATTAAAAGGGGAAGCTTCAGTCTTCTTGGTAACCAACATTACATCTGAGTATATGGAAGATAAAGCTAATTGATTATTCAATGCATCATTCATTTAGTTTAAACGTTCATGTCCTATCTGATAAGTATGCACTAGTTGTGTGAATTAATTGGTTGAAGATTGTGCACACAATTAGAAGTTAAAATTATGTCTTCACTGCAAACGGACATTACAATACAAATCTTCAGTTGGGAAAATTAAGGTATAGTATCTTAGACACGTTTCTTTCTGGCTGCAGTTTCAATATCTACTGTTTTCTTGATGGTTCTATACTGGTCGAAGATCAATGTGCATTGTAGGGTAAAGGATGTATCTACGTGGCTATGATTGAAATTTACTGGAAAGTAGTAAAGCAGAATTCACTAAGGCTAAACAGATTTTAAGGCAATTCTTACTTAGGATAATTTATTTTCTTGTGGGCCATGGCATTTTAAGATATATTCTCTGTTTTGGATTGTCCTATGCAATAAATTTTTGAAAATCACTATTTTGACCTCTGAGTAATAAATTGAGCTAGAGTTTTTCTTGCTGTTGATGTGTTTGTATGGTATGCAATGACTTGCAATCTATCAATTCATAGGTTGGAAAATTTGTGTTGCATGCTGAACATTTGTTGATTTTTCATATGTTTTACTTCTGCAGCTGGTCTTTTTAGTTGTCACAGGGGAAGCATGGGGTTATCTTGGTAGTCGACAATTCCTTGCTGAGCTTACCTCTGGTGCAGATTCAGTTAATGGCCTTAGTAGTGCATTGATTGATCAGGTACTACTACCAACATGACCTTTTAAACTGAAATATAGTCATTTATGTCAGATTGAGGTTATAGATTTGGATAGTTAACATGTTTCTAGTTTTAAAAAATTATTACAAATTTTTTTGTGGTATAGTGATTTCAAGAGAGCCCTTTCTGGTATGATGCTGCATTAATTATTTTCTTCCTTATGCATAGGTAGTGGAAATTGGTTCTGTTGGCAAAGCTATGACAGAGGGAGTTCCTACATTCTTTGCACACACTCAACAGGTGGGTCATCATCCATAGGTTCTTAGTGCAGAAATGTACTCAAATTCTAGATAAATGAAAATTGTTGGTCGAGTATTGTTTGAGTGTATGTTTTCTCATTTATTCTAATTGGAATTTACCCTGCTCTCAGATAGATTACACCTGCTTTAATATTAGATATTTTAATTTCTAAACTAATGAGAGTTAATATGATTGAGATAAAGAAATAATTGTTAACAAAATATGCTAGTATGTTGTGCATTAGCAAAATAATTTAGGGCAAAGCTGGAAAAGGATAAAATGAGGAAGTTGTATTGTTGTCCATTCATGAGGGAAATGATCAATGAGATTGGCATTTTTTTGTTACAGAGTGTGACTACATGCCAACAAGAGACAAAGAATTAGATAAAAAGTTTCAAAACAAGACTTGATGAACGAAAGCAAAGAATCAGTCATAAGTCTGAAACAGCAAACAAATAACAATACTTATATCCAAAGTAGCCAAGTATAAACTTGGGTGTTGAATCCCTTGCAATCCTATGCTTATGCCCTCCTAGAGTAAATGCATTTCAATCATCATGACCAATACATATTTCAGTGAATAAAACTAACATTCACTATATGTATACTGTACCTAATGGTCATGTAGTCACTTGCCTTGACAACATCTTCCCCAGGCTTGAACAAGTATATCTTGTGAACCTACCTTAGGAATGTAAACTTGTGTTGCAGGTCATCCAATCCTGGGACTTGATGAAACAGTCCTAGAAATTGCCTTCCAAATATTACAAGATGCTGTAGGTATTTGTTACTAGACAGGATCCTTCGATGGTGTGGTTTTTTATTTTAACTGAACTCGTAGGTGCCTCCCATTAAAATTTTTAAATGGTTGCAATTAGTTAATTACCTGGTTATCAAGTAACGACAACAAACTGTTGCTGAAGACATCATTTTGGTCTCAAAAAAGCTCTTTACACCACTATTTGTCTTTCTTTTGCCCATTTTATATGTTGGATTTCCATAATGCTTTTGTTGCTCCTGCCACAGCTACACAACAATCCACCCCTAAGCATGTCTATCTAACTTTTTGGAGGGACAAAACACTATGTTACCTGAAATTTTGAAAATGTCTAAAGTTTCCAAGATTGCTAATTTCAGGCTTTTAATAAACTTAGAAACAATTCTCTCTCTCTCTCTCTCTCTCTCTATATATAATATATTATATAAGATATATATAGATATATAAAGAGAGAGAGATACACACACACATACACAAACCTACATGCATATTCCCTTACATTAAACTAATGCTGTGGTCTTTTTCATCCTTTTTCTTGTTTTTTACTTGAAGGGGATTCAGTTTAGTCCACCTGCATTAAATGAAAAAGACAAACAATCCCTGGAATACTATTCCTGCTTCTTGAAAATTGCTAGGATATATATATCTAGCGAGAGAGAGAGAGAGAGAGCTACATGCATGCATATTCCGTTACATTAAACTAAAGCTATCATCTGTTTCATTATTTTTCTTGTTTTTTACTTGGAGGGAATTCAGTTTAGATTCCACCTGCAATAAATCAAAAAGACAAAAATAATCTCTGGATGCTAATTCTGATTCTTGGAAATGGATGGGAAACAGTTGGGAGCTGGTTTAAAACTCTTGGATCAATGGAGAAACCATACCTTCAGATATAGATAATGGATATACACATTTTTTGGTTACAGCTTTTAGGACAAACTCAGCTACATCCTTAATGGAGATCCAATGTGATTGCATTCTCACCCCATCTCAGTATGGATAGTGCTTTAGCTCTTGCTTCAGGTTCAGCTTTGGATTCAACTTTGCAATGTTTGGGGAAACAAGAAATTAACTGCTTGCCAATTCTCCAGTTCTACCACACATCTCAAGAATTTGGACATAAGTACCGTTCACACTTATGCTATTGAGTTGATTACTTTTTGGTCTCTGATTTTATTTGTTCCTTGAAAGTTGGTCTCTAGTCATAATTTTGGACTACATTTATTTTTCTGAGGATTGGCATAGAGATGGGAATACGGCTCTTCACAGCTGGTTAGATATGACGTATCTGTGGGTCCTGTTACCAGCTTATATGCACATGGCAGGGAATGTTGACCCCATTGCCCAATGGAGGAGGCACCTAGAAATTTTTTGAAGACCAGAATTCCAGTAGGACATTCTGCTCCTTTTTCTCCCTACTTTCTCTCTCTTCTTCTCTCAAATTCCATACCCCCATGGGGGAATTGTAATAAGTGAATGCTAGCATGATGAACTTATGTAACAGACTTGGGAAATTTGGAACTTGGTTACTAAGAGTCCACTCTAGAGTGTTTTTTTTTTACTTGACTAATTATTTTCGCTCTTTAATGACAAATAACTAATCGAGTTTTTTCACTCATATACCTTCAAAGCTAGAGTGTGGCTTAATAACTGAGCCTTGAGTGTGTCCTAATGTCTAGGGTTGATGTATATTCCCACGCCAGGTCATATCCAAAGTCTTACGGAATTTGACTAAGGCTTTCTAGGATTTTCTAATAATTAAAAGTTCCCGCAAGATGGGCTTTTTAATTAATTTTCTATGTAATGATGTAAATAAGTGGTAATAGGAAATGTTGGTGTCATGTGGATGCTCAAAATTGATGCTCAAAGCACTAACATGTATATTACCATGCCAGGTCATATCGAGAGTCTTACAGAATTTGACTAAGTCTTTCTAGGATTTTTTAACAATTGAAATTTCCCGCAAGACGGGATTTTTAATTAATTTTCTTTGTAATGATGTAAAAAAGTGACATTAGGAAATGTTGGTGGCATGTGGGTGCTCAAATCGTAGTACCCACTTTGGGGGTAAAAAATTGATTATTCCCCCACGAAAACCCACTTTTTCTAAAGGTGAGGATAAAAGGGTCAAGAAAATTGCAAAAATTAATAAGTGGGAACATATTTCCAAGTCAAAGGGACATCTCAAGTGACATGGTGATGAAGTCAAGTTAAAGAGCTGATTTGGAATGCCAATTAGGTCCACGAATTGAGGCCTAGCTCACTGCCACATGCAGGTCAAATGCCACAGCCAGTTGGGGACGAGTTTCCTCCTTTTGTGGGCCAAGTTCACTGATTTTAAGGGGTCGATTTTGAGCTGTCATACGCACATATTTGGGATTGATTTGATTGAAAACATTTGGCAGTAAAAGAGGGAGTTAAACTCCCACTCTCCCCCCTGTCTTCTCCACCTGACACACAACTGTCACAACAACAGTATGCAGGCCAGAATTTAAGGAGGAGCATACAGTCATACCTGGAAGAGGCTATATACAGAAGATAAGGGGCTGTATGCTCAGCCAGACTTAAGGGGTACAGTCAGCCAAATCAAGGAAATTGTAACAGCAAGCAAGGATTCGTTGGGCCTCTTGGGTCTCTTCCAAAAACTCTATATATTGTGACCCTTTTGCTCCCATTGGCAAGGACGGAGGCTTGAAATCTTGGGTACACCCTTGTAATTTTGTTACTCTTTGGTGGTCAATGATCTCTTGCTTTGTTTGGTTTTCCATTGTGCTGGTGTTGAGGTAATCGAATTGGTTTTTATGCTACTTGTTTCAAGTTAGTAATCTAGGCTTTAATAGGGACATTGTGTTGATTTTCTTAGTGCAATTAAGTTAACACAATATTTTTGAAATTATGATAATTACTTTTGATGTAGATCTTCTTTTAGCTTATTCCAATATATCATTCAACAATTTTACTTCAGAAATTCAACCATAAAGAACAGGAGAACTATAGGGATCACAACGCACAAGAGAAAACAAAATTTACCCTAGGAAAACCCATTATGGGGAAAAACCTAGCAACCTTTTGCAATAGAGAAATTCTTCTTGTTCAATGAGAGACACACCTAGACCTATGGTCAAACTTGGTCTTGTCCTCCAAGTTAAGTCACCCAATTTGATCCTGCACTTCGGAATTTCGGCCTTCTTGCAATAGCCAATTGCCCTAGAATTTCAGCCTTGCAATAGTTGCCTAGTAACTCAGAAATTTCAGCCCCCTGCAACTATTGCCCCAAGAAAATGCGAACCAAAGAGAAAGATTACATCACATGTGTGAGTTACTAGAGAGAGAGGAGAGAAAACTCAAGCTTCTTTTTCGTCCTTCTTTGTCCTTCTTGTCCTTCACTCACTTGCCCAAAAACTATCTTGTGTGAGAGAATACAAATTCCCAAATGGAGGAGCTCGAGCTGCCTTTATATAGTAGTTTGTTTAGGGTAAATGGATGTATCTCTTGGCCAGGGCCAACTTGATTTGGAGGGAAGCCGATTTGTCACTTTTGAAGCCAAAATTTTCATTTTAAAAGTTCAAATTTACCTCTTTTAAAAGTCGCAATGGGACTTTGACTCAAAATAAATTTTCTTTTGACTCAAGCATTTATAAGTATGGTTTACAATGATAAATACAATTTCATCAAGTGACCAAATGTACATTATGAAGACTGACCATAGTATTCAACACTCCCTCTTAATGAGGGAGGTATTCATAATCACTGTTATAGGTGTTCTCTGATTGAACAAATTTATCTAAAGGAAAAAGGTTATCCAACATCATCGTCTGCTAGTGGCCATATTTGGCGTGGTACCAAACCCATGGCAATGTCATCAGCATATCAGGACTCACTCCTCTAGAGTGATTGGTCCTCAAATCCCTAGGCCTCTACCTAGGCTAAAATGCTTAGACCCTCAACTAGTAGGCACTCACTTATCCTTGCTGGTGAGCACATTGGGCCAAGACCTCACTCAACCCCTTCTTGGTTGGTAATCGGGTCTAGATGTTGAAAGGACCTCACTCCACCCTACATGGTGTGTTATTAGGGTCCAGGACCTCACTCCACCCTTCCAGTGTGTGATTAGAGTCCAGATGTTGAAGGACCTCACTCCACTATGCCTAGTGTGTGATTAGGGTCTAGGACCTCACTCCACCATTCCTAGTGTGTGATGAGGGTCCTTCTCTAAGAGACACCACTCAACACTGCCCGTTGAGCGCTCTGGGTCTCTTGGACCCATTCTCCCTTTCGGGAGAATGTCCATCCTTACTACAGATATATCAACACTCCCTGTCAACGAGAAGGGTAATCTCCGCGAGCCCAAACTTGTCTTTGAAGTAAACGAACTCCTCTCTTGGCAATGGATTCGTCAGAACATCAACTGTCTGCTCATCAGTGAAGATGTACTAAGCCTTATTTCTCTCCTCTGCACCATGTCATAGATGTAGTGGTACACGATCTCAATATGCTTCGACATGTCATGGAACATTAGATTCTATGAAAGCTTCACACAACTTTGATTATCACAATGTATCACTGTTGGTTCCAACTCTTGGCCAAACAATCCTATAAACAACTTCCAGATCCATACTGCTTGGGTACGACCTCACTGGCTGCGATGTACTCTGCTTCGATAGTGTTGAGTGCAATTGACCTCTGCCTCCTGCTCATCCACGATATCATAGTGGATCCCAAACTAAAGATACTCTCGAGGTACTCTTCACAGCATCAACACTTCCTACCCAATCAACGTCTATATATCCCTGAAGCTGTACATCCTTGTTTGCAACATACCTCAAGCCATAGTTTATTGTACCACGCAAATATCTCAAGATGTGCTTTGCTACAATCCAATGCTCATGTCTCAGTTCTACCTGAAACTTGCTCAAGGTGTTCACAACATAGCAGATGTTCGCCCTGGTGTTAACCAAATTTATTAACATACCATTTAGCTGCTGATACATAGATGGATCTACCAATATAGAGTTTGAGCCTTTTAACTTGTTCAAGTTAGTCACCATGGGAGTTGCTATGGATTTGCAATCCATCATACCGTTTCTTTGAAGGATCTCTAACACATACTTTCCTTGACCAAGGAAGACTTCACCAAGTTTCTGCCGTACTTCTAATCCCAAGTAATAGTGCATCAACCCAAGGTCCTTCATGTCGAACTCATAAGCCAACAGCTTCTTGAACTCAATGATAAGAGGCTCGACACTTGTTAGAAACAAGTCATCAACATATAATAGTAAGATCACAGGTGCATTCTTCACAACCTTAAAGTGAAGCTTTGGATCAGCTTCGCTCTTGGTAAATCCTAGTCTCACCAAATAGTTGTCGATATGAGCATACTGAGCTCTTGGAACTTGCTTAAGTCCATACAAGGCTTTTTTCAACCTGCAAACATGAGACTCCTTTGTATATACCTCAAATACTTGAGGTTGCTCTATGTACACCTCTTCCCCAATTACTCCATTGAGGAAAGTAGTCTTTACATCCATCTGGTGTAGGTCCCATCCCACAGATCCAACAAGTAAAATGATGGAGATAATGGAAGTGTACCTAGCAACTGGAGCAAAAGTCTCATCATAGTCTTCTCCCTCTTTCTGGGAGAATCGTCTAGCCATGAATCGTGCCTTGTATTTGTCAATACTCACATTTGTAGCAGGCTTAATCTTCTATATCCACTTGGAAGTCACCATTGACTTCTCTTTAGGTCTTGGAACGATTTACCAAACATCATTCTTCATGATTGATTGGTACTCTTCATTCATTTCTTCCTTCCACACTTGCTGACTAGCTGCTTCTTCATACATGGAAATGGTTTCTTGATGTTCTTCCCAAGAGCACAACCTTTGCATACTCCATCATTCTTGATTTGTAGTTCAGGAACCCTTGACACTATTTGACTCAATTCCGGTAATGCTCTAAAATGAAGATGCCCATACCTTTTGTGCAATAGCTCTCTTGGACCAAACAAGTACTTTGCCATCCACAAAAGGAACTCTATTTCCTTTATCTTTTAAACAAGAAACATAAACACGATTCTTTTTCAAACCTGGTACATAAAGGACATTGCTGAGATGCATGTTGTTACCACATTCCAAATCTGTGGATGCCTCTCCAACTTGTTTGACTGCATAACTGTTATTATCTTCCATTTCAACCCTTTGAGACAACTTCTTTTTTGTCATACTAGTAAGATTCCCACATTCTCCGGTCATGTGCCTTGATGCTCCACTATCTATGAGCCACATGTCATCATCATTTGCCGGGGAATTTGTCAAAGCGAAATGGTAGAAGAAATTCTTTTCACCTCTGATGACCAAATGTACATTATGAAGATTGACCATAGTTACAAATTCAACACATTGTTGTCCAAGGGAAAGAGTAGCAATTGCTTGCTATTCTTTTGAATTTTTTGTATTTTAGATTTAACTATTACATGTGTTTCTAGGTTGAATAACATGTTTAGTTGATCATTTTGCAAAATTTCACTAATTTTGTTAATCTTGTGGGCAAGATCTTAAGTGTGGTTTACATGTAGCTCAAGGCTTGAAGTGGGGAAGTTTCTGGGTTGAATCATCCACTTTCAATCATCCTAAGAGACATTAGTCCCACTTGGACTAAGAACTTCCAAAGAATTTCTAAAGGGGCCTTCAAAGAACTCTCTGACTTCTTTCTCATAAAAACTCTACTATCATTCTTGGTTCTTATTTCATGATCTTTATTGAATATCGAGCGAATTAAAGGCTTGTATTTGTGGTTGTCCCAACAGTCACAAGTCAATCAAGAAAGACTGACTGAAATAAGCTCTTCTTGGTTGCTCTAGAATAGGAGTTTCATTCACTTAACTTAAAATTTGTTTAGAGATTTTTGATTAAGATTTTGTGCTAGCATTACAGATGTTGGAAAGACTGAGAGGGGGGGTAAATCCATATTTCATAAACTTCAACAATTAAAAATCACAGAGTATTAACCAATAACATCACATCAAGGAATACACAAGAATTATATCAACAATTTATTTATATTACAAGGGAAGCTACAACTTCCAGTTTACTAGCTACCACTAGAAGGGCTACAACCCTAAGATATTTACCAGTCACAATTGGAAGGAGCTACAACCCTTAGTTTACTAGCGTCCACTAGAAGGAGGTGACAACCTCCTGAAGGAAGCTACAACTTCCTAGCTTAGCACCACCTTGCCACCTTTAATAAAATATAGAGCAATAATCTTGGGCTCTTGTACCAGGGACAATGGCCCAGTTACAACAATGTTCAATCTTCTTCAACAAATCACTATCATGACACTTTCATTGCAACTATGTCATTGGAGATTCATTGCTTGCATTCATTTAGAATATTGTTGTCATTGCAACTCTTGTTCTTAAACTTCTTTTACAGACACAAACCAATGTGCCACATGTATGCCCTATGATCTGCTTCTACTTGTCTTGAATTTGATTTTAGAAAACATATACTTATCACATTGTGACCTCCAACATTAGGCCTGCTCCTTAAATTAATATGTCCAATATGCGTGCTACTCTAACTCTGATTTCTATGCCGTAGAGATTCTAACAACAAAAGGATTCTTACACATACCTCCAATCAGCTGCTCAAGTGATCCTTAGTACAATCTTCAATGAGCAATTAAAACACACTAAGTTAGGCCTTATGATACCTCAAACCAACGTTGCACGAAGCGGGGACGTTTTTTGGAAGTGGGGATGCGGAAGCTTCATTTCTCAAAAATCTAGGAAGCAAAGCGTCTCGGAAGCGTTTACTATATATATATATTTATATTTTTTTGCATTTATATTAAAAAAACATCCAAATTACCAAATTTGTTGTAGAAGACATGAAAACGTGCATATTTTTACATAAATCAAGATAGATATGGCATCCATTGTACATCAATGATTAATTATTCCAGCATCAACCATCTAGAATCTAGATTTGCCTTCTCTTGTCTAGCCTTTGCCTCTACTTCAATTCTATAGGGATATTAGTCAACATTGCCTAATTTTGATCAAACTGCGTAATCCAAGCCTTCTAATATGGTAGAGAAATCTTAACATGCCTGATCAATGATTTTGACTTGAGTGAAGAGTACGTAATTGCTAAGGCCATGACAAAGGAGTTCAACAACTAACAACACCAACACTAAGGTACATATATGGCTTGGTGCTCTTCATTGAATGCCAATCGCATGCCCTCATACATGATTATAATCCAATGAAACGCCACAATCACATTAATCCTGAAAGCTATTAAGTCTGCTGAATTTTGAATGGGATATGAAATTCTATTTTCTCCATATGAAGTCTAATGAGGTTGGAACCACTCTCAAACATCTCGAGTCATTTCATGGCAATGTTAAAAATTTAAGTAAAAGGATCGAAATGAAAGATAAAGGAGAATGTCACTTTTACTTAGGGAGCATCTAGGAAGTGTCTAGGGAACATCAAGGGGCACCTTGGGAGCATTCGGAAAGTGTAGTTCCTCACATAACAATTTGAAATTCCCAAAAAAAATATGTAATGATGCTAAATAGGAATATAAGTGATATAAAGAAAATAATCCGTGCAGCAGAATATAAAAACGAAATACACATTAAACACCCATGAAAATTCTGCAAATAAGGAACCGTTGAGCCATTTTACTACTTTTCTGAAGGCAAAATACAATAGATAATAAGATGGTGCACCTAAGCTTGTCTCAATGGACAAGAAGGACCAAACCCAGGTGAGAAAATGGCTGAACTGAAGGCTGTCCAACTACTGCACCAATCTGCAATGCGCTGCCCAGAAAACTGCCTTTTTGTTGAAGTTCGAATGGCTCAAAACAAAATCACAAATAAAATTATCAACACAAATATCATTATCTATTGTATTTTGCCTTCATAAAAGTAATAAAATGGCTCAACAGTTCCTTATTTGCAACATTTTCATGGGTGTTTAATGTGTATTTCGTTTTTATATTCTGCTACGTAGATTATTTGCTTTATCACTTGTATTCCTATTTAGGATCATTAAAGTGGTATCGGAGCCTAGTTCTTGTTCCAGCTGTGGGGTTTATCTCCTATGAGAGAAGGGGGCCAGTAGAACATCACCTATTGAAGGCAAAGGTACTAGAGCAAAGAAAGAGAGCTGGAGATTACTCCAGACACGGAGGATGTAGGGAAAGTAGTAGTAGAAGAGGAGGACATGGTGGAACCCAAGAGCAGGGAAGAGATGGCTTTCGACAGCCTCCTGAGGGCTCTGAATGACTTAGCCAAGGGCCAAAAAGATATGCTGGAAGAGATCAAGTCGCAGAACAGAGAGAGGACCACTCCTAGAGGGTTTCTATTTGGGGAAACTTCTGGGGCCTCTAAGCCATGCGAACATCCCTTACTAGCAGCGCAACACCCATTAGCCAGTGGGCCAACTCGTGCTACATTGCCTTCTTTTGTACCAGTGGCACAAATCGAACTTGCAAGGGGTGAAGACCCCATTCAGATGGGAGACTATTTCAGAGAGTCGCAGTCTATGGATGCAGACTTTAAGGAAGCCCTCTCTTTCAGAGATTTCGACAAGCTCAAGTAGAGTGAGAAGAACAAGGGTTATGGAGGACAGGGAACCCATAAGTACGAGCTACAGAGTACCATAGGGAGGATGTACTTCAGAAGTGTGGAAAAAGTCTGCAAAAAATCCCGATTTAATCCTAAAAACGCGATTTTTTGAACTAAACGATTTAATCCACCGACGTTTTGGCGATTTTTTCACAAAGGAAAAAATCACGATTTTTTCCTTATACTCCCGATTTAATTGGGAGTCGACCCAAAAAGTCTGCCTCCCATCCCAGGCTAAGGATAAAGAGGCCGCAAAGGTGAAAAAACTTTAAATTGAAGCTTCCATCCATGCATTTTCGAGTTATTGCATTGTATTGTTTGTCATACTTCTTGCGAGCATAGTAGTCTCATTCATAATCTCTTAGTTTTGAGGTTAAGATATGTTTTTGTTTTCCAAGGAAAAACAAATCTTTATACTTCATATTTCTAGTTAGAAAGCAAAGTATACATTGGCTAAGCCTCCAAGCTTTTAGTGATCCGGACTCTTAACAACCACTGCCCCTTCAAAAGATTACAAAAGTACCAAAAGGACAGACATACAACAGTCTTCTGTAGAAAGAACCCCACACCATCAAAAACATTGTTACAGTTGTTGAATGCTTCCAGAAGAAACAACAAAGAGGAGGTCATGAAGATCAAATAAAAGCAACCTGTCCAAAAAAAAACAAAACCAGTGCCTCAAAAAAGAACCCATTTTTCAGACAGGAACAAAGTACTTGTGAAATCTTGTGACAGCAAAGATCCTTCCTGCAATGTGAGCACGTTTTGAAAGGGAATCTTCTTTAGTGGTGAACTCCTTGTAAATGTGGGGAAAGGTTATGTATCAGAAATGGATTTTACCTCCAAGAGTTTTTGAAGAATAGATGCCAAGGTTAGGTTAGTAATCTAACATCTACTGTTTTCTCAGAAAATAAGCAGCTTGGAGTCACCAAGCGTTAATTTTCACATCTACTGTGATACTCACTATTAATTTTCATTGGACCTACCACCTGACACCTTATTGCCCAAGCAGATTACAATCTACTGAATAAATGCATGACTTATTTCTTAATACAATTAACGGAAACAAAAATTAAAAGGGGAAGAGAATCTCAGTGACTGATTACTTGATGACTTTTAGATGACTCATGATATACATTTATTATATTTTTTGTTGATATTTTGACTCTTGAGAGTTGAGACTCAGACAGGACTGAAAATTTAGGAGTTGATTTACTATTTTGATATGTGATGTAGCACTAGACTTCATATGCATATTATATATTAGCTTACTTTACATGTTTATGTGGAAATGCATTTATTTGATGTTGTGGATACTCTAGATGTTAAAAAAATAAAAAAAAATGAATAATTTTGTGTTTTTTTTAATTTTTGTCGACTTTTTGCCAACTTTTTCAAAAAACTCCCGACTTTGACGAGTTTTTCAACTTTTGGACCTTTGCCGAATTAATCCCGACTTCGACTTTTTCCACATTGGTACTTCTCTACTTTCGATGGCACTGCCAAATGCACGGCTAGGGCTTGGGTTGAGAAGATGGACACCTACTTCCAACTCAACTGGATGACCGAATAGGAAGCCATCAAGATGGTCACGCTGCACATGGAGGGGGAAGCCCATGACTGGTGGTTTCATGGCTTGGCCACCCTAGGGCACGCCAATGTGGCTTCTTATGAGGACTTCACGAGGAGGGTGGTGGAGCGTTTTGACTAGAGAGATCCAGAGGCCCATTTCAGAGAGTTGACCTGTCACCCAACTGTGCCAAACAGGGAACTCGAAGCAGTACATCTCAGAGTTTCTGCGAGTATTAGTGATGGTTTTGGATCTATCAGAGGCTAGGAGGGTGTACACCTTCATTGAGGTCTTACTTGAGCCCCTGTGTGGACTGGTGAAGTCACGCAGACCCTCCACGTTGCAGGAAGCAATCTTGTGCACAGAGATCTACAGGGGGCCATCCCCAAGACTAGAGCACTTTTCCTGCATGGACCCCTTTCCCACAAAAAGGGTATGAGACCAAACCTCCACCTTAGAGGACCACACAGGGGAGGGGACAACTAGATGATGAGACACAAAAGGACCTCAAGAGGAGGAAGCTGTGCTTCACATGCAAGGAGCCTTGGGCACTAGGCCATTAGTGCATTGCTGGTAGATTACACTATGTTGAGGTTTTTTCTGACAGTGACCAGGAGGACGAGGTGGAGCAAGATTGTGGTATGATAGATGGTGAGAGTCCGCCAGATAGAGGACCACCACCACCACCTCCAGAGGGTGGGGCATCCCCTGCTCCTTATGTGGGATTCCCAAATTTTGACACTGAGGATCAAAGGCACTGTACAAGGGCAGAGGGTGTCAGTCCTAGTTGACAATGGGGCTACCCACAATTTCGTAGATGCCCAGTTGGTTCAGCGGAGGGGCCTCACCACGGCTGAGTTCGAGGAATTTTCAGTCCTAGTACCGGGTGACCATACCATACAGTGCACTCGATATGTGCCTTCCTTAACACTAGTTATGGGGAACTACTCGATGAAGAACCATTTCTTTGTGGTCGTTGTGCCAGACACCAACGTGGTGATGGGTGTCTAGTGGCTGTATTCCCTTGGGCGAGTCGCAACAGATTGGAGGAAGCCAAAGGTGGAGTTCATTGGGCTGGATGGCAAACTGGTAGTTTTGAGAGGCATGCAGTCTTATCCACCTCAGATAGTTTTGGTCCACAGGATGGAGGTAGATCTGCGACATGGGGACATTGCATGGGTAGTTGAGCTGAGGATTTCAGAGGCTGGGGGACAGGCTCAACCAGCACCACCAAACATACATGCTTTGTTGGACAGATAAGCAATGGTGTTTGGGGACATTCCACCAGGGCAGCCATCAGACATGGGATTTGAGCACACTATTGAGTTGGAGCTGGGTGTGCAGTTAGTGATCACCACCCCTTATATGCATCCCAAGGCCTATAAGGACGAGATAAAGAAGGTCATTCAGGAACTACTAGCATTGGGCTCAGTCCCTTCGCTTCTTGAGGAGTACTGGTGAAGAAGAAGGATGGAACCCTTCGTATGTGTATTGACTACCGCGCCCTCAACTGAAAGACACTGAAGAACCGGTACCCTATTCCCCCATAGATGAGCTGATGAACGAGCTTAGAGGAGCCAAGGACTTCTCTAAGATTGATATGCGTTCAGGGTACCACTAGATTAGGGTGAGAGATCAGGATATCCCTAAGACAACTTTTCGGTGCCACTATGGGCACTTCGAGTTCCTAGTCATGCCATTTGGGCTGACCAACGCTCCGACCACCTTCTAATCATGCATGAACCATGTCTTCTAGGGATAGCTGAGGAGGTTCGTGCTAGTTTTCTTCAATTACATTCTGATTTATAGCTAGACATGGGAGGAGCCTCCAACACTTGGAGGAGGTACTGCATTCTGGAGGGGCAACAATTTTATGCCAAGCTCTCCAAGTGTGAGTTTGGTTTTATAAAGATGCTCTACCTAGGGCATATCATTGGTGCTGATGGGGTGAAGGTCCATGAGGAGAAGATTTGGGCCATCTGTGATTGGCCAGTACCTCGAGATGTGAATGTGTTGAGGGGCTTCTTGGGCATTTGCACCTACTACAGGAAGTTTGTCAAGGGGTTCTCACAGCTAGCAGCACCCTTGATTGATTTGACCAAGAGAGGGGCTTTCACATGGACTGATGGAGCACAAGTTGCCTTTGACCGCCTCAAGGAGGTGATGAGCAGTTGCCCGGTCTTGGCACTTCTAGATTTTTCCCAGCGATTCACCGTGGAGTGTGATGCATTCGGGGTGGGGGTTGGAGCAATATTGTCACAGGAGGGGCATCCCATTGCTTTCGAGAGTCTGAAGCTCCTACCGCATGAGCTGTCATACTCCATATATGACAAAGAGATGTTAGCCATCATGCATGCATTGGCCAAGTTCTGACAGTACTTGGTGGGCAACAGGTTTTGAGTGAACACTGATCACAATAGTCTTCGCCACTTCATGGGGCAGTAGGGCCTCAATGACAAGTTGCAAAGATGGGTCAGCAAGGTGCAGGCCTATGACTTCGACATAGAGTATGTGTGGGGAAAGCACAATGTGGTGGCTGATTCTCTATCTTGAAGACCAACTGGGTTATCCCTCATGAGCATCTGCCATGATTGGAAGGCCAGGCTATTGCTGGAGTACTCCGAGGACAGGAGGGCATGCGAGGTATTGGAGGGTACCCATGCAGATGAGAGTTACCGAGTGATGGATGAGGTCATCTATTACAAGGGGCGCTTTTTCTTAGTACCCAATTTGCAGTTGAGAGAGAGGGTGCTCCAGGCAGCACATGATTCACCATTATTCGGGCACTAGGGTTTTCAGAAAACATATATGGCAATCAGGGAGAGATTCACGTGCAAGGGCCTCAAGGGGGGCATGTTGAAGCACGTACGAGAGTGTGAGGCATGCCAGAGGAACAAGTGGGAACTGATCCACCCTGTAGGATTTCTACAGCCACTTCCCATCCCCGAGGGGAAATGGGAAAGTATCTCTATGGATTTCATCATAGGGCTCCCCACAGTGCAAGGGAAGGATTGCATCTACGTAGTGGTCGACAAATTGACCAAATATGCCCACTTTTTCGCCATCCCCACCACATACACGACTGCACAGGTTGCAGAACTGTTCTTTCGGGAGATTTTCAGATCGCATGGGCTCCCCAAGAACATTGTGAATGATAGAGACAACAGGTTCATGGGAGGTTTCTGGCGGGAACTTTTCAGATTGGTCGGGACCGAGCTCACTCTTAGCACCAACTACCATCCTCAGACAGATGGCCAGATCGAGAGGGTTAATTAGTGGCTGGAGGGGTACTTGAGGAACTACGTGACCAGTCAGCAGAGGGCTTGGATTTGGTGGTTGCATCTGGGTGAACACTGCTACAACACCATCCACCACATGTCCATTGGTATGCCTCCTTTCCGTGCTTTATATGGATATGATGCATTATCTTTTTGCTGACATTGTTTCTTGGAGACAGCTGGGCCCCAAAGGCCAAAGACATCCTCAAGGCTCTCAAGTATAACTTGGTGACAACCCAAAATTCACCCAGATGCAACCACCAAATCCAAGAGAGCTAAGACATCCTCAAGGCTCTCAAGTATAACTTGGTGACAACCCAAAATTAGCAAAAGGTATATGCAGACCGCCACAGGACAGAGAGGTATTTCAAGGAGGGGGACTTCGTATACCTTCGGCTACATCCTTACAGGTCGTCCACGCTGAAGCAGAAGGGGGCCGAGAAGCTACAACCACGCTTCTATGGGCCCTACCGGGTGATTAGACGAGTTGGAGAAGTGGCCTATGTGCTAGAGTTGCCTCAGGGATGTAGGATCCATAATATCTTTCATGTCTCATGCCTTGAAAAGGTGATGGGACAATAGGTGATAATAGTAGCTGATCTAACCCCATTGGATGATGAGGGCCACTTGGTTTTGGAACTTGAAGCCATCTTGGAGAGCAGGGAAAGGAAACTGAGGAGCAGGACCATCAGGGAGTTCTTGGTGCGTTGGAAGAACTTGCCAGATGAGGATGCCACCTGGGAGGGTGAGCACATCTTGGAGCACCCAGCTTTGAGGTTGCTTGAGGGCAAGCAACATTTGGGAGGAGAGGACAATTTGAGGTGCTGCTACACAATTTTGCACAATTTTGGTTAAGGAAGAGAACCCATCATTTTCGACTTAGGAGGCAATTCGACTTTATTTGGTTGCTAGTGGAATGTGGGGGCCACCCACATGAGAATTCGGATTGGGCCATTCAAATGGCTTGGAGGGAAGTCGAAAAGGTGGATGGAGGGGCCCACATGAGGCAAGGGAGGCCCAAGGAGTTATAAGGAGGAAGCAACTCCCATTTTGGGTTTCATTCTTACATCTTGCAAACAAAATTACTTGACTGTTCGCTCTAATGTTTAGTTGAGTCAACTCGCTGTTTAGCCACAAATCTCTCAAGTAGGAGATTCAACCTCTACTTCGGGGGACCTTCGGTGTCCGCCCTAGAGAGGTAGTTTCGTAAGGATTTCACGAGTTCCAGGAGTGTGTTACAACATTGCCATTCAGCCATAACAGGGAGTACGTATTTTTGGGTAGCTGGAGAATACACAGGGGGAGTTTGGAGCCATCAGAGATTAAGTATTTGCCGGGAGAGTTAGGGGATTGAGAGAGCAACAGAAGGCCTACATTCTTTGTGAGTTTGGGAGCCAACATCCCAGTGGTTTGAATTGCTGGGCTTGGGGAGAGCGTAGAGGCCATTCCAACAGTTTTTGTGGAGCTTAGGAGTAGGTGCCATATGACGAAAGCCCATCCGGGAAGTTAGGGATTTGATAGTAGGGGTTAGCCCAGCTCTTTGGGACCATTTTTGTGAGGATTCATATGTAGTTTCCAGCAGGCCAAGTTTTGCAGTTGCAGCTGAAGTTGGGTTCCAAGGGGGTTGAGTTTCAAAAGTCTAAACCAAAAAAATCCTTCGTGGGTTTTTCTGGGTTCAGGCCAAGGAGTTTGGGGTTAAAAGCACATAATTTTCTGGGCTTAGGAAGTGGACCTTTCAGCCATTCGAACTTCAGCAGAAAAGCAGTTTTCTGGGTAGCACAATGCAGATTGGTGCAGGAGTTGGACAACCTTCAATTCAACCATTTTCTCACCTGGGTTTGGTCATGCTTGTCCATTGAGACAAGCCCAGGTGCACCATCTTATTATCTATTGTATTTTGCCTTCATAAAAGTAATAAAATGGCTCAACAGTTCCTTATTTGCAGCATTTGCATGGGTGTGTAATGTGTATTTCGTTTTTATATTCTGCTGCATAGATTTTTTGCTTTATATCATTTGTATTCCTATTTAGGATCATTACTAAAGACTAAAAAAGCCCCGCGGAATTGTAAACCTTCTCTCCGATCCGCTCGCGATCTGCGGTGGATACACGCCCAAACCTCCACAGATCAACATGTGATCCTTTCCGTATCCGTGGATTGGGCCCCCACGGATCTAATTTTCCAGGAACCACCAAAACAAGACGATATTGCAGATCTGATTTTCGGATCCGCAGTTTCGCTGAAGGATCAGTGGTGGATCCGTACGAGACGCGGTTTTGCCTCTAGATCCTTGGGAGGGGGTTCCTGCAATACTGCCTCAAACAGACTGAGCCAAAACATATCAAGAAGAGTGTTGGATTTTGCCTTGAAGAACTTGAATTTGCCTTAGACTAAAGTCTGCTACAGACTTCACTCCACCTTAGAAAAGAATGCAGATCTACCTCAAAAGGTAACTCGATTCTGCTTCAATTATGCTGGATTCGTTCCTCTTCCGTTTGTAACCTTAGCCCCTTTAGACCTTAGGTCCACATATTTATAGCTCAGATTTGCCTTAGAGAAGATTGGATACAGGGTTTGAATAGACTTAGGAAGGGTTCATCATTATGCTTCTAATTAGGCCTAAATAGGCTTTCGGGACAACAAAGTACAGTCCAAAGATGGCTTCAAAATTGACCAAGCAAGTATCTCAAAGATGGTCGAAACAAGCCCCAAAGAAACTTCTATTTAGTCCTCCAGATGGGCAAGGACAACCTCAGAAGGGCCTCGAAAATTTCCCTCAGATCGGCCAAGGGCCACAAATTCTGCCTCAAAGAGGCCAAAGGGAAGTCTCAGAACCAACAAAATGTGCACAAATTTGTCCTTTGTTTAGTGAGATATTCTTCCAATTTTATTTTTTATCTTTTAAATGAGTCAATTTTGTACTCAAAAAATGCCATAGACGATCTCAGGTAGGGCTTCAGAATAGGCCTGTAATTTTTCACAAAAACTCGGATAAGGAGCCTCAGAACATACTTGAGTCTAGTTTCAGGACAGAGGTTTTCTCCAACAAAAATCCACGAACTTGTGTCAGTAAATGTCCAACTTTGGTCTTCATAAGATGTTGTGTTGTAGGCTCGGTTTGTCTAGAATAGCAGACCCTTTATGCCTTAGATACTCCGAGTTGGCGTGTCTTTGATGCTCCAAGACTAGCGTATATATAGTGTTAGAGGAAGGCCTAATTTGGGGCCAACCTTAACCTTGAAAAGACATGATTTTTCGTTTTGAAAAGGCACGATTATTTGTAGCCGACCTGAAGGAGAGAAGTCGACCTGTACAAGGAGGCTGAGGCTTATTTAAGAATATATATATGTGTGTGTGTGTGTGTGTTTTCTTCAATGAAATCTTTTTTCAAGGCTGATTGGACATATGGAATTAGGGCAAATTAATTTACAATTTTATACCTTTTTCTAGAGCAGTAATGAAATATTAAGGCCATAAAATTTTAGGGCAAAGGCTGGTCCTAAACCCATCCATTTGGGGCATCAAACTTCAATATCTCTCCAACTAAGAGGACCCACAAGCCGTGGCACTTATCAAACGAAATGGCGTGAGAAGAGCTACAAATTTAGAGGGTCCTTGCTTCCAAATTCACTAATTTGTGCACGCAAATCACCAAACAAACGTTGGCTCAATCACCCTTTGACATCAGTAACAATTGCTTCCAACAATGAATGACCAAAGTTTGCTTTCACATCTTTCGCCTTGCATGTTTGCTGATTTGTTTTGCAAGAGTGGAAGGAGAAGTGTTGGTAGATTGTGTCAAACTTTTGAAAACTAGATCCACTAAGACTCACCTTTGTTTCTTTCACTTGCAACCTCAAATTTCTTGATTTTTGCCTTTGCTCTTCATTGAAAATTAGGCATTTAGGCCTCTATTTCGACTGCTGTCCTAACAACAATCCATTTTGTTAAGAAAGATCCATTTTATTTGGTCATTCCTGTTGAGAAATCTATAGGGCAATGATAGAATGATTTCTCTTTCTTTAGTACCTGCTTGTGAAGTATTCTTACATTTTCTTACGTATTATTATGTTTACATATCATCAAACAACTACCAAAACAGGCTGCAAGCCAGGGCCAAAACCTCTCCAATTGAGAGGTCAACCCACAAACCTCTTCTCTTTCTTATAGATTCTTCAATTGACGAATTCCATGACCTCTAGACAAGGACAAATACCCTCCATGACCAAGTCCAAACTTTCTGGATGATGTGCTTTCCTTGAATAAGTCAAACCCAGTCAAATCGCTTCCAGTGGCACAACATTGACCCCCAGCTACAGAATTTCGGCCTCCACTGCAGAACTGAAATTTACGACCCTCCAGCAATTGTTGCTACCACAAATGTGAGCTTTGTTTACCCTTCCAAGGCTTCCTTAGACCTTCGCTTGGCTTTCTCTTCCTTTCGGAGCTTGAGGATGGCTTCTTGTGACCTTCACTTGACCGTCTTTCGTTCCCTTTTGCAAGATCGAACTTGTAGAAGAAAACCCTAGATCTGTTGCAGAAACCTTAGCCTTCCTTCACACGTGTGAGAGAGAAATAGCCCAAAAACAAGTCTCCTTTCTCCTTTTACTTCTTTGGTTCTTTCTTCTTGTTCCTCCTTCACTTGGATGAGTGAGAGATGAATGTGCTTCAAGGAGGTAGATTTTCTTCCTTTCTGTAGGCTTCTCAAGGTGGACGTGGCTCCTCAAATCAGGACGACTTGTCAGCTGCCAGGCCGACTTGGTCTTGAAGGGTATTTTTGACACTTTTAAGGACAAAAATAATTTTCTTTACAAGTTACAATGTGCCTAATGGGGTCTTCAATTTATGACAATGACTCTTTTGACTTCTTGACTTAGGACCAACCCTAGAAGCACTCAATGGGTGCTTGACCTATAAAATAAAATACATTGAGCATGAAACCCATGCTCCAAAAATAATAATATTAATTTTCTTTCATTTTACAATTTGCAAGAGTCAAAATTACATTTCACATTAGACCGAACTGTGAAAATTTCTAACCTGAAATTCTACTACAACAACTAATTTATTTCACCTACTTATTCTTCACAATAAGTTATTTACGAAATCCCTTCAACAAACGTTAAAATAAATCCTATTGCAGTTATGACATCATTATACAGAGAAAATAAGAGCGATAGACATGCACAAGAACCAATCACATCAACACAGTTGTTTTTGGACAGTTGTCCCCGGAAAAACCCAATGTGGGAAAACTGGTGCAGTAGATGAGGGTTTTATTAATCTTCAGCAACAATTGCTTTACAAGGAATGATTTTACAAAGAAACTGAGAGAAAACACCCGAGACTTTCCCCTAGAAACTTTTTGACAGCCTAGAGACCCTTCTCCCACTTCTGCGTCACTCTGTGTGGTTCTGCGTCTCTTTGTGTCAGCGTTTGTGAGGACTACGTCTCCCCTGGATTGCATCTCCCTCTGCGTTGTCTCTCAATGCCCCTGCGTCACCTCCTCCTCAGTCACTGACTACTGCTGATGCCCTCCTCTTTCGCCACCTTGCAACTCTCCCTCTGAATTCGATCTCCTTCTCTTTGAGAATCGATTTTCCTTGGGATACCGAGTATCTGTTGGTGTATCTCCAAATGATCCTTAAGTCTTCTCTTATAATTTTCCTGTTGATGAATCAACAACCGAGATTAAGTCTCTAATCAACGGCTAAGATTAAAACAGACTTGATCCTAGTGTCTTAGAAGCTTCTCACCCTTATCTTTATTAATACCCATTAATATTTTTATTTTCCTAAGTTTAGACTTAGGAACCCATTAAAAATAATAATCATTTTAATAACTCCTCATCCGGGTGGAATTTCTCCAAACGATTTTTGGGTCTTGGAGATCTCATGTGCCTTAGCCTCTCCACCAAATTTCAAGGCTAGAGCACATCTGATGCTACCCAAAGTCAACACTTCCTCTTAGCAAGGAATGTGCTCTAGCAATGCTTCACCATAGAAGCATCACACTGATCCTCCGCATTGGTCCTCTATGCTGATGCTTGGCCTACGGCCCCACATCCACTACATTGCTGCTTTCTGTACTGCTGCCCATGACACTATCACTGCCACTGCTACATCTGTGCTGCACCTCCCTCTCAACATGCTGCATCATGCTACACATAGCACTGCCATTGCTAACTGTTGCACTGCAACTCCCAATACTTATCCATTTTTGCTACTGAAATGGATTCTTAACCATCACCATTTTCTCCCTGAAATAAAAAGAGTTTGTTCTTCCTAGAGCCTTGGCGAGGATATCTGCCACCTGTTCTCCTGTAGGAGTGTACCTCAATTGTACTGCCCCTCGTTGGACATAGTGTTTGACAAAGTGACACATGCTATCAATGTGCTTCGACTGATCCTGAAATACTGTATTCTCAAAGTGCTTGATGCAACTCTGATTATCACACAAAATCCTAAGCTATATGGCTTCGCACGAAGGTGTGCTAGCTGCCATATATTCTGCTTTCGCTGAGCTCAGAGCCACGAATTTCTTTTTTCCGCTACACCAAGAGGTCATTCCTGATCCAATGTTGAAACAGTACCCAGTTGTACTTTTCCGATCTACTGAACTTCCAGCCCAATCCGCGTCAATGAACCCACCTAGCCTGATGTCATTGCCTTGGGTGTACAATAGTCCATGCTTGACTGTTCCTTGTATATACCTGAGAACATGTTTGGCTGCTTCCTAGTGTGCCTTCTTGGGTTCCACTATGAACTGACTGAGGGTGTTGACAGGTTAACAAATGTCTGGCCTGGTATTGACTAGATACATTAGGGAACCTATCAGTTACTTGTACAAGGTGGGATCAACGTCTTTATCTTCTGATGCATCAATCTTCTTCTAGTTGGTGATCATTGGAGTAACCATGGGTCTACAGTCCTCCATCTTGAATCTCTTCAAGATCTTTGTAGCATATCTCCCTTGTCCAAGGAAGATCTCACCCTTCTGTTGCCAAACTTGTAATCCCAGGGAATAATGCATTCGTCCCAAATCCTTCCTATCGAATTCTGTGGGTAAGTTCTTCTTGTAGTCTTTGATGAGCCTATATAATCTTGTCAGGAAAAGATCATCCACATATAACACTAGGATTAGAGGCTCATTCTCTACAACAAGATAGTAGAGATTAAGATCTGCGTCATTCTTGACGAACCCCATCTTCTGCAAGTAGCCATCAATTCGACCATACCATGCTTTAGGTGCCTGTTTAAGCCCATATAAGGCTTTCTTTAATCTGCATACATGAGATTTCTTCTCATGTGTCTCAAAGCCCTCTCGCTGATCAATCTATACTTCTTCTTCTACCACCCCGTTCAAGAACGCTGTCTTGACATCTATCTGGTGAATCTCCTACCCCATTTGTGCTGTAAGAGATATCACAGTTGTAATAGAAGTATACCTGGCTACTGGGGCGAAGGTTTCTTCACAGTCTATCCCTTCCTTTTGAGCATACCCCTTAGCCACAAACCTGGCTTTGTATTTCTCCACACTACCGTCTGTAGCATATTTGACTTTGTAGATCCATCTCTAACTTACCACTGACCTATCCTGAGGCCTAGGTACCACTTCCCAAACATCATTGACCATTATAGGATTGTATTCCTCCACCATAGCATCTACCCATACTTGATGCTAAACGACGTCTTGAAAACTAGAGGGTTCCGCAACCTGAGCTACTAGGGATTGGTATCTGTTGGCCTGTCTTCGCTCCCTTTTATCCTGGGTGCACCAATGAAGTCATGTACATCCCGTAGAATCTGTCGGAGTTCTCGACTCGTTCGTCCACTGGTAGTGGGTACATCTATCAGCTCTTCCTCTTCCTGAGATTCATCCTGTTCTGAAACTTTGCCTTTAGGAGAATTGTTGGTACTAGTTTCTATTGGTCAAAGTGGTTGGACCAATGGATCATATTTTGATTGCTCCTCGGAAGGCATTTCTCTGGATTTCCTGAAAGCTCTGTCCTCCATGAACTTTACATTTTACCGAACTACTACCTTCCTACTCCCTAGAAGATAGACTCTATATGCCTTAGCATTCTCGCTATATCTCACAAGATATCCTTTCTCAACAGTTTGTTCTAATTTCTTTCTCTTTTCTTCGGGTATATTGCAATATGCCAAACTCCCAAATATCTTGAAATCACTGAATTCAGGTGTCTTCCCAGTGAAGACCCTTTTCGGAGTGATTTTTCCCAATGCCTTGTGTGGAGTCCTGTTCTGGACATAAACTGTCATGCTGCATGCTTCTTCCCACAGGGATTTGAGCATATCCTGATCATACAACATTGCCCTAGCTACTTTCATAATAGTCCTGATTTTCCTTTCTGCTACTCCATTCTGCTCCGGATTGTAGGGAGTTGTCCATTCTCTTTTGATGCCTTCCCTAGCGCAAAAATCTGTGAAGTCCTTGTCAACGTACTCTCCACCATTGTCTGAGTGCAACACTTTTATCTTCTTTCCTATCAGATTCTCTATTAGAGCCTTGAACTCTTTGAATCGACCAAAAACTTCATCCTTGGTTTTCAGAAAGTAGATCCAAGTCTTCCTGGAATGGTCATCGATGAAGGTGATGAAGTATTCGACACCACTAAGAGCTTTTGTGGACATAGGTCCATAGATTTCTGAGTGTATCAATCATAGGACACTTCGAGCTCTATTATTACTTCTGGAAAACATTGCTTTGGCATACTTGCTTAGAGCGCACCCTCTACATACATCATCTCATTCGGTACTTAATTCTGGAACTCCTGATACTGTTTTTTTGAGAATTTTCAGAGCCCCATGGTGTAAGTATCCCATCCACCTATGCCATAGTTCATTCAAATCTTTATCTCCATTGTTGCCTATCAGTGCCATTGAAGACTCTAGTTGTAATCTATATAGCCTGTTACTTCTGGTTTGAATCCGGGCCTTCTTTTTCCAACTTGGATGTTTGACATATACTTTCTCCTTAATGAAGAAAACGTCATAGCGCTTGTTTTGAAGTTGAGATATGGAGAGTAAGTTCATCCCCAATCCTAGTACATGCAACACATTGGTTGCTCGAAGCCACTCTCCTGCTTCGGTTTGAAAGACTACAATACCTCTTCTTACAAGGGTACAGTTTGCCTTATATCCCATGGTGATCTGAAAATTCATCCTTTGTTCCTAATAATTTGAAAAACATTCTCGAATTCATGTCATATGCCAGGAAGCTCCACTATCTATATACCAAACCTCAGAGGAGGCAGAGCTTGCTAGACAAGCGACTTCTTCCTGTTTGGAAGCTAACATAGAATAATCTTGATCCATGTCCCTCGTGTTTTCTTCTGGAAATCTGTGTGAGTCCCTTTGAGTTGATGCCTCTGCATCATGCTCCTGACACATAGTCGATTCTTCTCTCCTGATGCCAGATCTTTGCTCTAATACCATGTAAAAATTTCTAACCTGAAATTCTACTGCAGCAACTGATTTATTTCACCTACTTATTCTTCACAATAAGTTATTTACGAAATCCCTTCAGCAAACATTAAAATAAATTCTACTGCAGTTATGACATAATTATACAGAGAAAATAAGAGCAATATACATGCACAAGAACCAATCACATCAACACAGTTGTTTTTGGACATCTGACCTTGGAAAAACCCAATGTGGGAAAACCAGTGCAGTAGATCAGGGTTTTATTAATATTTAGCAACAATCACTTTACAAGGAATGATTTTATAGAGAAAATGATTGGTCAAACCTGTGGACGGATTGCCTCGATTTTTGTGCCAAAATCTGCGGCCTGCCTAGGAGAGGCAACCACACCAAAACCACACCCTTGGTGAGTCAACACTTGGTCAACGCAGGTCAAAGATGCCTTCAGCTGCCTCAGTCAAACTCGGTCAACGCAGTCAACACTTTCTGCGTCCTCTTTCAGCTTGCGTCTTCTTGCTTCCCACGTGTGAGAGATCCTCTTCCTTGTGTATACCCAATCATATAAGGAGAGAGAAGAATGAGAGATGATTTGAAATGAATCAATCTCACTTGTATTTATATGATTTGTGCCACACATTTAGTTGTTGGCCGACCTTGACAATTTGTCAAGTAATTACAAATAAATTCATATCTCCAAAATTCTTGTCGGAATCTGATGTTCTTTAGATCAATCCTATACCTCTCGACAAGAGGAATCTAGGAAAATACCAGCTGTCATAAATGAGGTGACCCACATGGAGTTTGGCCCTGGTTGCCAATTATAACACTCCCTCTCAACTAGGGAGAACTCCATCTGCAATCCGTTTCATTGTCGCTACTATCCCAGCCATCAATTGCACTGCCCTGCACTGCTTTGCTTTGCTCTGCTTTGCTCGAAGTTCGAACTATGAAGAAGAAGATATGAACGAGGATGTATCATACCATCCTCCACTAACCTGAAGTTAGCCTCAGAGTGTGTCATACCACTCTCACTGATCCCAGATCAATGGAGGTTATCCTAGCATAAGTAGTATGGTAGATACAACGATGCGTCCATCGATAGTACTACTAATGGTCCCTAACTCTATTTCCCTACTCATTGATCAGATGAGTGGTACTTCCCATGAGTCCCAGACTGCATGGGTAGGATGCCTCGACAGGAGAACTAATCATCCTGTCCATAGGAGAACGAATCATCCTGTCCAACAGTTGTCATGGAGAACTAATCATCCTCGCCCATAGGAGAACTAATAATCCTGTACCACAGTCGCCACGGAGAACTAATCATCCTAGTCCACAGGAGAACTAATCATCCTGTCCTAGAGTTGCCACGGAGAACTAATCATTCTGGCCCACAGGAGAACTAATCATCATGCCCTATAGTCGCCACGGAGAACTAATCATCTTGGTCCACAGCAGAACTAATCATCCTGTCCTACAGTCTCCACGGGGTTTGATAGGGGAAGGTTGAATCTTTCACCCTGTACATAGTGCACAACTAGGGGATGGTGAGTCGCCCTGTGGTCGCATGTCGCTCTAAGACGTACCTTGCGCCCCCCTTGGAGTTCCCAGAGCTCAATACATCGTACTCGACCCTCATAAGAGGGCCTCTGAATGACACCAAGTCGTTCTTAGAAAGTCAAGAATTTGACCTTTCCTAGGGGCTTCGTCAAAATGTCGGTGACCTATTCATTTATACCGATATGTTGGAGCCTTATTGCTCCCCGCTGCACCATATCCTGAATATAGTGGTACCTGATATCGATATGCTTGGAGCGATCATGAAATACAGGATTCTCTGATAAACGAATCCCGCTCTGGTTGTCACACAGGATCACGGTGGTATCCAATGTAAATCCAAACAGCGCATTGAAGAGCTTTCGCAACCAGACCACCTCACAAGAGGCCATACTAGCAGCAATATACTCTGCCTCAGCGGTGCTCAAAGTCACCGACTTCTGCTTCCTGGTCATCCAGGATATCCTGGCAGATCCCAAAGAGAAACAACCCTTGGAAGTGCTCTTTCGGTCCACCACACTGCCTGCCCAATCAACATCGATATATCTATGTAGTCTCACATCTCCGACAATGTATCTCAACCCATGAGTGATTGTGCCACGAATATATCTTAACAGATTCTTGTCACCAATCCAATGTGAGTGGTGAGGCTCAACCATATGTTGACTGCAAAACACCAATGCTCCGATGAGTTGATGATACTCGGTAGCATTTCGTAAAACGGGTCTGGCAGCACCACTGCTTAACTTCTTGAAGTCAAGCTCCATTGGGGTAGTCACAGGCTTGCAGTTCACCATACCGAATCTCTCCAATACCTTCACTACATATTTTCCTTGAGATAGGAAAATCTCCCTTGGCTTTTGCCAGACTTCTAGTCCTAGGAAATAGTGCATCAGTCCTAGATCCTTCATCTCAAATTCAGGAAACCAACTCCCTCTTACATTTGTGAATGAGAGGGTTTGCGCCTGTTAGAAAGTGGTCGCCAACGTACAACACTAGTATGAGAGGATTATCATCTTCAACCTTAAAGTAAAGGTTAGGGTCGATTTTACTCCTAGTGAATCCCAGCTTCATCAAGTAGCTATCGATCCTCTCATACCACGCTCGGGGTGCTTGTTTCAGCTCATAGAGGGCCTTCTTTAACTTGCACACATGAGATTTTCGATCATGAATCTCAAATCCTTCGGGTTGCTCCACATAGACCTCTTCTTTGATCAAACCATGCAGGAACGCGGTCTTGACATCCATTTGATGTAGGTTCCATCCTTGCGAAGCAGCAAGGGCTATGATCAAGCGGATGGTGGTATATTAGGTAACAGGTGCAAATATCTCGTCATAGTCTCTACCTTACTTCTGAGAGAAGCCATGAGCGACAAAACGAGCCTTATACTTTTCCGTACTTCCATCAACTACATGCTTTATCTTGTAAAGCCATTTTGAAGTGACAACTGCTTTGTCTTGGGGTCTGGGGACCACATCCCAGACATTGTTTTTCATGATGGACTCATATTCCTCAGTCATAGCATCCTTCCATACTTGATGCTTGATAGCTTTTGCGAATGATGAAGGCTCATTTTGGATGATCATGCTCATGATGATCAAGTATCCCTGATACCTGGTGATCTTTACTTTCCCGGAAGGTTCCCCTGGGTGCTATGTGCCCTTCAACATCATCAGTTGTCCCCCTAAGTCATGAAGGCCTCTCCTAGAAGAGGAAGGCTCTTGCGGAGGGGGATCAATATGATCCATAGTTTCTTACACATCGAGCATCGTCTCATCTTCCTTTTCCTTTGGTTCCCTGGTGTCAGCTTCTTTAGATCCCCTTTGAGTAGGAAGATTGTCAACTTTGCTAAGAGCCATATCTTCATCAAAGGTGACATCATTACTAATCTTGATTTCCCTTTGACCAGCCACATAGATTCTATAGCCCTTTGTGTTTTCGCTATTGCCCACGAAGATTTCTTTCTTGCCAGATGCACCCAATTTATTCCTCTTCTCCTTTGGCACATGAAAATATATCGGACTTCCAAATTTTTTAAAATGAGATACGTCAGGTTTCTTACCAGCGAACATCTATTTGGGAGTCTTAGAACCCAATGCTTGATGAGGGCATCAATTTTGCACATATACGGCGGTATTTGCAGCTTTGGCCCATAGAAAATTTAGAAGTCTTTGATCGTGAAGCATAGCACGAATGACTTCCACAATTGTATGATTCTTCCTTTCTGCCACACCATTATGCTCAGGAGTATATGGTGTTGTAGTCTCCCTTTTAATGCCAGCCTCTTTGCAAAAGTCATGGGACTCATTGGATTCATACTTAGTCCCATTATTAGTCCTTAAGATCTTGATCTTCTTTTCGGTTTGATTCTCAATCAAGGCTTTGAAGTGATGAAACCAAGTGAACACTTCATCCTTCTTTTTCAAAAGGTATATCCAAGTCTTGTGAGAATAATCATCTGTAAAAGTGAGGTAATATAAATATCCTCCCAAAGAGTTCACAGGCATCATACCAGATATGTCTAAGTGAACCAACTGCAATATATTGGAGGTCTTACTTTGGCTTGAGGGGAATGGTCCCCTTTTGAGCTTTCCTTCGGCACATCCAGGACATACACCTTCTTGCTCTACTCAGAACTTGGGCATCCTTGTTACCATTTGTCTTGCAATGGGTAGAGCTTTATAATGAAGGTGAGCAAACCTCCGATGCCATAGTTCGGACTGAAGTGATGTGTCACAAGACATGACACCCAGCGGACTTCCTCCGACCTGATATAATGAATCGACTCGAAACCCAAGAGCGAAAGCTTCCTTAAAATTCTTTTTCCATACACGTACCTTGCCATCGATGAAGGTTACCTTGTAGCCTTTGCCCTTTGTTGCCGAAATGAACACCAGGTTCTTTTTGAGATCAGGTACATATAGGACTTCTTGCAAATAAATTGCATTAACCTGATTCAATTGAAGAGTGACATTCCCTATGCCTTTCACGAGATATTTTCAGGTTGGTCTCCTTTTCTATCAAATTGGAGAGAGCTTCTTTGTAACCAGTGAAGTGCCTTGAGGCACCACTATCAATAAGCCAATTTCCTAGTGAGTCTGGGGGAGCAATGGTAGAGAGAGCCGCTAGTAGACATTATTCATCTTGCTTATTGTTAACAACATTAGATTCATACCTGGAGTTTCTTGCCTTCTTGAGGGGTTGTCCTCTTCCTTGATTTTCAACATTTCTTTTACCTTTGCCATTGGACCTGCCATTCCTTTAATTGCCTTGAGAGTGATTTTGGTCATCGTCATGGTGTGAGTCCCTTTTATCAGGGCATTCCCTCGCATAGTGGCCCATTTTTTTGCAATTATAACACTGACCTTTTCTTCCACCCTTAGGTCCAGCCTTTCCTTTGGATTTAGCCCTAGAATTGTTTCTTCTTTGAGCATGAGGAGAAAAGGCAGAGGGATGGCCTTTAAGTGCAGGCATTTCTTGCTCCTCCATCCTTGTCTCTTTTTGAATACATCTAGCCATCAATTCCTCAAATCTTGGGATGGCATTATTGTTGAGAAGAGTAGTCCAGTCTATCATAGATTTCCTTGGAGGTTGTCAGCTCGGAAACATAGGCCACTAGGCGCTTGTCGATAGAGTCTCGGATGATCTTCCTTGCTTTGACTTCTCCCTTGGACCACTTTCTTTTGGCAACAACAGATGCATTTGATGGAGGTGCAACAATATTGCCTCTCGCATGGTCCAACACTTCCTGATCTTCTAAAGTCAGATCAAGACACATCTTCCATCTGTGATAGTCAAACTTCTCACGGAGCTTGTCTTCGACGGGGAAGAGTGTTGAAGACCCCATGAAGTTTTTAGGATAGCCTTGCCAACCTTCTCTTCAGTGATTGCTCTTGCTCTTTCTCTTGCTTGGGTTTTGTCTTCACCTCAGCTCCGATACCATGTTAAATTATGGTATGTTCTATGCTTAGAGCAGTTTACTACTTTTCTTCTTATTAGCCACAGATTAGCAATCACATATATATTAAGTAAAGTGCAGATAGAACATTAAACGATCAACAGAAAACAAGCCAAGACAAGAGACACAATATGTGGCAGCTAGCCAGGGGCAAACCCCAATGCAGGGAAACCCTTTGATCAAATCTTCTTTTATCTTCAATAGTTCAGCAGAGAGAAATAGTACAAAATCAGAATTCTGTAATTTTATATCAGCAGCAACAAACCCTAGATCAACAAAGTCAAACTTGGTCAAACGAGTTGAAATTGACCTCCAATATGCTTGGTCAATTTCCAGTTAACTAGCCCTCAAACAGCCTGAAGAAATAGCCCTTGAACAACCCCAAAAACAGAGTCAAACTGTTGCTGACTGAAGTCAACTTGCTGCCCAAAACTAGGGCAGTAAACGTTGGTCAAACCTGTGGACGGATTGCCTCGATTTTTGTGCCAAAATCTGCGGCTTGCCTAGGAGAGGCAGCGACACCAAAACCGCACCCTTGATGAGTCAACACTTGGTCAACGCGGGTCAAAGATGCCTTCAACTGCCTCAGTCAAACTCAGTCAACATAGTCAACAATTTCTGCATCTTCTTTCACCTTGCGTCTTCTTGCTTCCCATGTGTGAGGGATCCTCTTCCTTGTGTATACCCAATCATACAAGGAGAGAGAGAAGAATGAGAGATGATGAGATGATTTGAAATGAACCAATCTCACTTGTATTTATATGATTTGTGCCACACATTTAGTCGCTGGCCGACCTTGACAATTTGTTAAGTAATTACAAATAAATTCATATCTCCAAAATTCTTGTAGGAATCTGACGATCTTTAGATCAATCCTACACCTCTCGACAAGAGGAATCTAGGAAAAATATCAGCTGTCATAAATGAGGTGACCCACATGGAGTTTGGCCCTAGTTGCCAATTATAACAGTAACCCATCTGTTTAGCATCATAACAACCAACATTGTCATATAGCAAGACCTTCACTAACAACTCGATCTCTCCACAAGATCAAGTCACAATGTTGGTGAGACCAGTGATTTATAGGCACCATCATCATTGTCTCTCAAGGTACGTACCCCACCCAGGTGTTCACATACCTTCTTTGGACTATTCTTATCTTGGATAGCTAGTCCTTAAAGAATATCGGTCCACGACTACTCGTATCTTGGATGCCCTACCACATCATCAAAGAGCATCAGATGTTAGATGTGTACCTAATCCTCTATTCTGTCTTCCCAAGTGAAGACAAGAATGATGTGCTCATCTCTCTCTCTCAATCAGGGAGGATACATCAACCAAACAAAGCTTGTCTCTCAGATATGCAAGCTTCTTATTAGGAAGAGATTTTGTCAATATGTTGGCTACCTGCTCATTGGTGGAGATAAACTGTAGCTGCAACATACCATCTTGTACTAGCTTTTGAATGTAGTGATAGTTGTTGTTGATATGCTTTTCCTTTCCATGAAATACCGTGTCTTTAGACAATCGTATACAACTGGTGTTATCACAATGTATCATTATAGGGCAATGTTGCACGCAGCGGGGACGAAACAGGGACGTTTTTTGGAAGCAGGGATGTAGAAGTGTCATTTTCCAAAAATTTAGGAAGCTAAGCGTCTCGGAAGCGTCTACTATATATATATATATTATATTTTTTTGCATTTATATTAAAAAAACATCCAAAATACCAAATTAGTTGTAGAAGACATGAAAACATGCATTATTTTACATCAAATCAGAGATAAATAGGGCATCCATTGTAATCAATGATTAATTATTCCAACATCAACCATCTACAATCTAGATTCCTCTTCTCTTGTCTAGCCTTTGTCTCTACTTCAATTCTATAGGGATTTTAGTCAACATTGCCTAATTTGGATCAAACAGCTTAATCCAAGCCTTATAATATGGTAGAGAAAGCTTCACATGTCTGATCAATGATTTTGACTTGATTGAAGGGTACATAATTGCTAAGGCCATGACAAAGGAGTTCAACAATCAATAACACCGACGCTGGGGTACATATAGGGCTTGTTTCTCTTAATTAAGTGTTGATCACATGCCCTCATACATGATATAATCCAATGAAACGCCACAATCCCATTGATCCTAAAAACTGTTAAGTCGGCTAAATTTTGAATGGGATATGAAATTCTATTTTTTCCATATGAAGTCCGATGAGGTTGGAATCATTGAGTCATTTCATGGTAATGTTAAAAATTTAAGTAAAAGGATGTAAATGAAAGATGAAGAAGAATGTCACTTTTACTTTAAAAATTTAACATTACCATTAGGGAGCATCTAGGAAGCGTCTAGGGAGCATCAAGGGGCACTTTGGGGGTATTTGGAAAGTGTAGTTCCTGATAGAACAAGTCGAAATTTCCAAAAACAAAATAACAAAAAAAGCCGCACGGAACTGTCCACCTTCTCTTGGATATGCTCACGATCCGCGGTGGATACACGCCCAAACCTCCACAGATCTGCACCGGATCCTTTCCGAATTTGCGGATCAGGAAATAGGAACCGCGGATTGGGCAATAGGAGCCATGGATTGGGCCCCCATGAATCCAATTTTTCAGGAAGTGCCAAAAAAAGGAGGAACCGCGGATCCGATTTTCTGATTTGCGGTTCCGCCGAAGGATCAATGATGGATCCGTATGGGACGCAGAACTGCCGTTGGATGCTTGGAGGGGGGACGGTTCCTGCAACACTGCTATAGGGTCCATTGGCCCTTAAAATAGGTCCGATAGCAGCTTCCTCAAGCAAACAACTTCTCTACTTACTTCATAGGTGACAATGTACTCGGCCTCAACACTACTCAAAGCAATCGTATCTTTCTTTTTGCTCATCCATGAGATCATGGAGGATCCCAAACTAAAACATCCTCTTGTAGTGCTCCTTCCATCCTGCTCATTGCCTCCCTAGTCGGAACCTATATATCCAATCAAGTGGACATTATTCCTCCTATCATATTTTAGGTAGTGATGGATTCTTCCTTGCATTTATCTCAGTATGTGTTTTGCTGCTATCCAATGATCATGCTTTGGCTCCACTTGGAATTGACTGAGAATATTTAGTGAAAAACATATGTCTGGTCGAGTATTCACCAAGTACATCAGTGAGCGAATGAATTACCTATACTTGGAAGGATCTACAAGGCTTGATTCAGAACTCCTAGTCTTTTCAAGTTTGTGATTATTGGGGTTGTCATTGGTTTGCAATCCATCATGTCAAATCTCTTCAACATCTTGATCACATACTTTCCTTGACCTAGATAGATTTCATTAGATCCTTGTGACTTCCAGTCCCAAATTGTAGTGCATCATCCCTAGATCCTTCATGTCAAATTCTGCTGCTAGATACTTCTTACATTCTTCAATTCGACCTTGCGCACCTGTCAAGATAAAATCATCCCCACATAGAAGAATAATAACTGGCTCTCCCTTCGCAACCTTAATATAAAGCTTTGAATCAACAAAACTCTTTGAGAAGCCTAATCTTTGTAGCTATGCATCCATTCTAGCACACCATGCCCTTGGTGCTTGCTTGAGGCTGTATAATGCCTTCTTCAATTTGCAAACATATGCCTTTCTGTCTTTAACTTCAATTCCCAATGGTTGCTCTATATAGACTTCCTCATCAATTGTGCCATTTAGGAATGCAGTCTTGACATCCATTTGGTGGATGTTCCATCGCATTGATGCTACCAAAGAGACCAACAAACTAATAGTTGTATATCTTGCTGTTGGAGCAAATGTCTCTTTATAATCGATGCTGCCTTGTTGAGAGAAGCCCCTAGCCACAAATATTGCCTTATCAATACTTCCATCTGCTGCATGTTTGATCTTGTAGAGCCACTTGGAAGTTACCACAGATTTGTCTTCGTGCCTAGGTACGATCTCCCAAACTCCCTTCTTCATTATAGATTGATATTCTTCATTCATGGCATCCTTCCATTCTTGGTGATTGACAACTTCTTCAAAAGTGGATGGCTCTGCTTCAATTAATTTTGTCATGTAGGCTGCATACCCAGAATATCATTTGGGCTTCTTACTTTCCCTGAATGTACCTTGAGCTGCTCCATGACCTTTTGCATCTAAAAGTGTAGACTTCAACCAGTTAGGTCTTTTTTTGGTTTCGAGAATTACCATAGGTTGTATTGGTTCACAGGGACCCTCATCTTTATGGTTTGATTCTTCTTCTTCCCTAGTAACTTCTTCGAATACTGTAAGTTCTTCATCATCAAAGTCCATAGAGAGATCCTTTGATTTCTTGAATGCAATACTTTCGTCAAATATCACATCTCGACAGGCTTCTATTTCATGTCTTTCTTGTATGTAGATCCTATAGGCCTTAGAAGTGTTACTGTAGCCCACAAAGGTTCCCGTCATGCCAGATGGATCCAACTTCTTTCGTTTGTCCTTAGATATATGTATATAGACAGGACAACCAAAAATTCAGAGATAATCTATGGTTGGTTTCTTCCCAGTGAACACCTCTTTGGGAGTCTTGTTATCTAGAGACCTGTGGGGTTTTCCTTTTTTGTATATATACCATTGTCTTTGTAGCTTCACCCCACATAAATTTCGTTCAGTCTTGATCATGTAAGATTGCTTTTACACTTTCTTCAATGGATTGATTGTTTTGTTCTTCAACTCCATTTTGTTCGGGATTATATGGGACTATTAACTCCCTCTTAATCCCAGGCTCCTTACAAAAAGCTATGATTTCCTTGGATGTATATTCTCCTCCTGTTGTAGCGGCTACAACCACCCTCCAAAATTTTGCCTTAGCTTTGTTTTGGAGCCTCCCTACCAACCTTTCGCAACACCTTGTCTTGCTTCGTCAAGTACACAAGCTTCAGTGTTGTTCTTGCACAAAGACAACCCGTCGATCAAAGCTTGATGCATTCCCCTCACAGGCTAATCACTCAGACTTGGTCTAGCTGCAGGCTGAGCGGTTCCCCCAAGAAATTGCGCAATTCTGGAGGGCAACCAGCCTTCCCTCCAGAAATTGTGCAATTCTGTCTGGCAGCCTGTTGGGGTCCAAAATTGCACAATTCTGCCAGTCAGTCTTCACCCAGAAAACTGCGCAATCCTTCCCAGCAGGCCTGCTCAGCCCAAGAATTGCGCAATCCTGGGCAACACTTAGCTGCTCTGCCCAGGAATTGCGCAAATCTCATGGGTAGCTAGCCCAACTTCCAGCTAGAAATGCGCATTTCCTCCCAACAGTTGAGCAGCCTCATGCATGAGCAGTTTGGTTGACCAATTCCACTCGAGACCAAGGAGACTTGACTTGGATGCATGACTTGCTTTTCCCGGAATAGCAAAGGGGGACATGCAAAAGCATCCCATGATTCAGGGAGCTATTTTTAGCAGCCGGAGGTTACATGCAAAGTTCGTTTTAGAAACTTTCCTCCAAGTGTCGCTCTTTCCTAGATTTGTGGCATGCGCGTCATGAGCTCAAACTTATTTATTAAACACATCAGAGCTCATTCTTTCACACCGATCTTGGAGCTCTGACATCCCATAGCACATCTAGGACTCTTTGACACATCTGGCTTAGCTATTCACGGGTAAGTGGTCTCAACTTGTCTTTTTCAACATTTTTGTCGCTTTTTGTGTTTTCGCTTGTGTGAGTGTTGTTTGCTTGATTTCTTTGAACACTTGCTGTCGTTTACATGCATACTAGCTTGTACTAGCACCATTTCAGTTTTCGTTGCTATCTCACTGTTGTCGCATGCATGAAACTGTTTTGCACGAACGGTTGCCGATTCAGCGACTCGCTTCACCCACATGCATGTTGATCTATTCACTGAATCTTTCATTCGATGCTTGCATGCACGATCAATCACTCTTTCTTTCACTTAGTGTCACCATGCATTCACTTTCAGATTTGCTTTCAATTGCCCATCAGTGGGTTTGGGCAACCTTGGCCCGGACTCTGCCTCACCCAGACAACATTGCGCAATCTGGGGAAGGAAGGCTCTGTCTTCCTCTCCAGAAATGCGCATTTCTTCCCACACACTGTCCTTCGAGACTGTTTTGTACATTTCTGAGGGAAAGTGATTGTTGACCCATAAAATTGCGCAATGCAGTGCCAGAGCCTGCAGTCATGGCCAGATGGAATTGCGCATTGCGCAATCCCAGCGGTCAGCAGTTAGCCTGGTTTACGCAATGCGCAAATCCAGTAGTCAGTCTTGCTTCCTAGACAACCCAGACTGCCTTTTGCGTAGTTCTGACAGCGAGTCACCCAACCTCCCAGAAGAAATTGCGCAATTTTTGCTTATCATTCCCTAGGTATGTGTTAAGTCATTCCCCGAATTTGCGTTGGTTTTCGTGGACAGATTTCTTGCCATGCATGTTGCTTTGTCTCCAGATCTTTTAGGTGTTCATCTGCTTCTTAACAGTATAGGATCAATGGCCTTTATGAGAGCAGGATCAAAGGACACTAACGGAAGTGCAACAGGAGCAGCGGTTGAGCAGGTGTCCGCATGTATATCGATCTATGAAGATACCAAGCTGCTTCTAAACAAGGACATCAAGCTAAAATTGCAAGAAGTCAATGAAGCATTTGCAGGCACTTTCGCGGAAGACTTCGAAGACTGTCAGGTGTATGTGAACATTCACAAGTCCGACTTGTACTGGATTGCATGCAGATACCCCGCGTTCCCATGCGTGAACATGATACACTGGATTGTCTCGCACACTGATCTCAAGACAAGGACTCTGAGCAGTGTTAGCGGGACGAAGCTTACCACCTTCTGGGCACAAGATTATGATGAGATGTATCAGATGTCGAAGTCCGTGACTATCATGGAGACTCCATTCAGCATACCCAGCAGTAGTGCCAACTCAAGAGACATTTTGAAGAACTTGGTAAAAGAGTGGGCTGGATTCAGATTGTCACCCAACTAGATCTATAAGACCAAGATACTGCGGAAGGCGTATCAATACTTGGTCATATTTGCATGTTTACTGTGTGGCGAAGAAAGCATGAAAACCTTCCCACAAAGTTGGGTGATCATGTTGGACCAACTGGTCAGAGAGGGTAAAACATGTAACTGATCTAGCATGTCGGCTCATTAGCTGAAGGAACAGGTAACAGAGGCTCGACAATGTCTAGGAGGTATGCAAGCGGAGATCTACATGTCTTCCTACATCTTAGATGCAATCTGTGCCGGACAGGAGTTCTTGGGCTTGGAGTGGGCATAGTCACTGACGAAGACTGTTGTGAACACATTACAAGTTGTTGTCCGAATGCAGCTTCAGAGGAGTAATCACACGGCTGTCTGAACATTTTGTCGCCCCAGTCTACAAAATGATATTCGAACAAGATCCACCCTGCATGTCAAAGGAAGCAATGGAGGCGTTGATAGACATTGCTGATTGGTATGCCTCACTGTCCGGCAACTTCATACGAATGTTCAGCGTGGAGAAGCCTTCGCATGTTCTATCGAAGTTTTCCTTGGACATACTCATCATGCAGGAAGTAGCATATCACATCTCGACAGGATTGACAAGTAGACTGCACCGGAAGAAGAAGGCACCTTGGCCCGCTCTTCCGTTGCGGATTGGGTTATATGAGATCCAGAGTATCAAGCAAGCGAATGTCGAATCAGAATTGAACTTCGCTATGGAGTGGTTGGCGAAGCAACGTGAAGCAGCATCCTAGAGAGCACCAACACCAACAACAGTAGCAACAGAGGCAAGCATAACAGTGCACGACAAGGGCAAGAGGAAGATTGTCGATCGCATGGAGGAAGAGCAAAGATGCAAGTTTCGAGCAGATCCACTTGTGGAGAAAGCAACTATGGCTATAGAGGCAAAGAGGCAACAACGCGACAAGCAAATTGCTTAAAGGCAGAGGGATAAGAGAAGAATGCAAGAAGTAGAGGAGGAGCTGCATGAGCTGAAGGAGCAACTCCGGAAGGAACAAGAGCTGTGCAAACAGGAGAGGGAAGCGTAGTAGCAACAGGTACAACAGGGGGCACAACTTGTGCAAACAGATGAAACAACGCCCGTAAAGGTAGCGGATCCATCTAAACAACTGGCATCAGGCAAACAAGGTGAACCATTAGAGGAGCAGGACTTCGCTCATGAGATAGAATAAGCACTTCAATAGTTGGATATAGATATGGAGCAACGGGAATTGGAACAGGACATCGACCTTATGCCTCACCACCAAGAGGTCGACTTACTGCTTCACCGCATCTAGATGATGAGCAAGTCTCAAATGACCGAGGAGGCACTGAGATCCTCGGAGATCAGTCGGAAGAAGAGATGCACAACATCTCATTCGACAAATCTCAACATAGAGTTGTGTAGTCTCGTAGAGTGTCGACTTCGGATGATCCTGCATCTCTTGTGCAAGTTGAGGAACGAGTGATCGTGTTTTACTTGCACAAACATACAACAGCTTTTGCCGATGCAGCTAGAGCAATGTTGCTCGAAGTGGGGACGAAACGGGGACGTTTTTTGGAAGTTGGGACGTGGAAGCGTCATTTTCCAAAAATCTAGGAAGTGAAACGTCTGCTATATATTTTTATTTTTTTGCATTTATATTCAAAACAAACATCCCAAATACCAAATTAGTTGTAGAAGACATGAAAACATGCATATTTTTGCATAAATCAAGATAGATATGGCATCTATGATTCCAGTGTAGTTACTAGTGTGTAGTATGTACATCAATGATTAATTATTCGAGCATCAACCATCTCTATTCTAGCAATTACAAACATACATCAAATTTTTAAGCATATTATAAAACATAAAACATTTAAGCATATTATAAAACATAAAACATAGAGCATATTATGATTTAGCTAGCAAGTGAGCAACTGTCAACATTTGTCGTGTCCAAAATTCAAATAATAATGTTCACAAAAGAGGTCACTTGGTCACCGCCAAGCCAAAAAGGTTCAAATTCACAAGCCTACAAGTCTAATGATTAATCTATGACAAAAGTAGTAAATTGTGAATATATCTACTAATCTCTCCTCCTTCCACCACGAAGAGAACGTGGCGGCGGGCCTCCACGTGGTGGCAATGAAGAAAACAGTGCTTGTGGAAGTTGTGGCACTGAAATTGATGAAGACGAACCCTTTGTTGTTGGTGTTGAACCATGGAACCTAGGAACCAAGGGACCAGATGGGGGTGGCATCTCAACACGATCATCATCATCCTGGAATCACTCAAAAAATTCATACAAAAAAAAAACATGGAGGAAGCTCGCGATCCGTACGCTTCGTACGGCTGAAGTGCTGTCCAAAATGCGTTTTGGGCACACGCTTCTTGAAATTTCCAGGAAGCGTGTTTATTAGCTCGAAACACGTTTCGGATTGCGGATCGGGGTTTTGATTCGGGGGGGAGGGGGGGATGTTTCCTGCAACACTGAACTAGAGTGTATGCCAAAGCCACTAGCTCAAGTGTTCGCTTTCTGATAGCCGAGAATGAGCGAATGGCTAAGGAACTACAGATGGCCAAGCAAGGAGGAGAGTTGGTGATAGCATCTGCCTGAGTTGAACAAAAGAAGGCAATACTAGATGAAGTATTGTCCCTTGACACAGTGATGCGAGTGTTGTACTCCAACTTTGGCGCCGTGCATACGACAGTGGTCCATCTCAACGGATGGCAACAACGATGTGTTAGAAGAGCACGTATCTTGACGAACTTGCATGCTGCTGTTGATTACATGCAAGCATGGACGATGAGATACAAGGGAGCCTCGCTTCACCTGCCTAAGATGATGAAGGCCAGTGCGGTCAAGCTGAAGGCACGTATCCAGTGTCAGATTCAGAACTATGAAGAGCTTTCGCAGCTCATCACTAGTATACAGGCTTCCCATGCACATGCGTTCAAGAGTATGGATGTTGTGGTGCACACACATGTGATCCCATCTATTGGGACTCTCACACAGGCGAAGACAAAGGCACATGTTCGACTAGAGCTTGACTCATACTTCGACGAGTTGATGCGCATTGATACCAACCCAGACTTGCCCATCAGTGCAGACATCATGCACAAGTATGTTGTTGGTACAGCCGCATTGAAGACAATGATGTGCATGCTTATAGACAAGTTGGACAAAGTACCCTGAGCAATGAACTCGGATGCTATGGAGGCAAGAGTCAGGTTCCAGAAAGATGTCACCTTGGAGCACACAGACACCATTAAGGACTACCGATCTTGGAATCGGTATGTCACTGTTGATCATCGCGAGGATGTTGAGGAGTTGGATTTCCATGGTTGTCTAAATCAGAGTGATGCATGGCTTGCTCAAGCCATTTTGTCTCACATGGGTACATGTACATTGTAATGTAACGTCACGTTAAGTGTAAGTCAAGTGTCAATAGTTGGATGTAATAGTCATAGAGTAGATGAAGAGTCATGAGGGTAGTTGAACTATCACAAAGGGGAATGTCAAGGGCCACCCCACCTTTTGTTATAAATAGTCCCTCATAACTCATTATATAGGCTTTTGGTTAGCCAAGCTTTCGATAAGACTATCTTGGAGAGAGCTTGGACAGTGTTGTAACGAGCCTTGGCTTCTCCACTGCGCAGAGCTAGTACATCTCTTTGGAGGAGCAGGTGGTTGTGGCTGTAATGTTCCACTATCGGAACTAGTGGTTGGACATGGATGTATTGTATTACTGGAACTTACACTTCTAAATTTAACAAGAGCCAACATGTTTCATGCATACGCTGTATTGTATTCTATGCTATCTGGTTTACTCTAAATGATATATGTATTGGTTTTCTTACGCATGCATGTATAGCTATTTGTGTATGTATGTATGAATCTTTCTGAAATACGCTGTTGGTTTAACCATCACTTTGGATTGCTTGCTAACTTGCCTTCCATGTTGTGATGTATCTTTGCTCTTGTGTTCCTTTTTTAACTATGTTCTATCACAGGTTTCCAAGGGGCGCAGTTTTCTCAACCCCCGTGTGTTAGAACCTCTCATGCACCTTCCTTGGCTCGCCGCAGCTGTCACACCCTTGCTACCAACAGAGTTATCTTACTTGTCTCTTTGCCAAATCGCGGTTGAGGCATTACCATACGACCCACTGCTGGGACTCCTACACCAAATGACCCGAGGTCTAATTGGGTCTTCTTACCGGGGAGATCCCTTGACATGTTGGCAGTTCCAACACCGTCAACACTTCCATTATTAGATCTTAATATCTTGATTCTTCTTTTTGTAAGGTTCTCTACTTCAGCTGTGAATTCTTGAAATTTAGTAAATACTTCATCCTTGGATTTCATTAAGTAAACCCAAGGCTTCCTTGAATGATCATTTATAAATGTGACATAATATAGATGACCTCCAAGTGATTTAGGAGTCATAGGACCACAAACATCGGAATGAATAATATCCAAGATTTCTCTTGACCATGAAGCACTGCTTCCAAATGGTCTCTTGGTGTTCTTACCCATTGCACATCCCTTGCATAACCATTTGTGATCTTCTTTCAATTCGGGGATTCCATCTACTATAGAGCTTAGAGTTGGAAGAATTTTGAAATGGAGATGACCAAATCTTCTGTGCCAAAGTTCACGTGGGCTAATTTCAATGTGAACTAATGCTTGAGCAAGAGGGGATAACAACTTGTAGAGTCTTCCTTCATGAATCCCAATTACTCTAGCATTTTCTATGCTTGAGTTCTTACTCCATACTACAACTTTTCCATCAATGAAAGCCACTCTATCACCGTTGTATTCTAGACTTGAAATGGAGAGTAAGTTTCTATGCAAACCTAGAACAAGTAGGATGTTGTTGAGATGAATATTGCCTGCATTCTCTAGCTCTATTGAGGTTGAACCAATTCCTCTCATAGGATAACGCTTATTACCTCCAAGCTCTATAGAGTAAGAAGACTTTCCTTTTGACAATGTTTTTAGTTGCTTCTGATGCTCGATCATGTGCCTTGATGCTCCACAATCAATTACCCAAATGTTCTCATCTGGAAATGTGCCAGTGAGCGCTGAGAAGAGTCCTTCGTCCTTTGTCTTGGTTACTTTCTTCTTTAGAGTAAATAGGAGATTCCATGCTTCTTTGATACCCTTCTTGAGATGACTTGCTACCTTTGAACACTTCTTTAGGAACATCTTCAATGTAGTAGAGATCTTCGTAATGCCCTCTACCAACCTTAGCTCTGCTTCCATGTTGAGAAATCTATAGGGCAATGATTAGAGTGATTTCTCTTTCCTTGATAACTGCTTGTGATGTATTTTTACTTTTTCTTACTTATTAGCTTCTTTACTTATTATTATGTTTATATATCATCAAACAACTACCAAAACAAGAAGAACAAGAGCACAAAATATAGGCTGTAGGCTAGGGTCAAAACCTCTCCAATTGAGAGGAAAACCCACAAATCTCTTTTCTTTCTTATAGTTTCTTCAATTGACGAATTCCAAGACATCTAGACCAAGACCAATACCCTCCAAGACCAAGTCCAACTTTTTCGAATGCTGTGCTTTCCTTGAATAAGTCAGAACCAGTCAAATCTCTTCTAGTAGCACAACTTTGACCCCTAGCTGCAAAATTTCGGACTCAATCGAAAACCTGAAATTTTTGGCACTCCAACCAGTGTTGCATGAAGCGCCCCCCCCCCGGTACAAGCCCGAAGGCGTCCGTACGGAAGCGCTAGGAAGCTTGGCGAAGCGGCCCTTCGCATTTAGACGCTTCCTGGAAATTGGAAGCGTTGTAACGAACGTCGCTTCCGAAGCGCCGAAGCGCGCTTCGTACGACGCTTCGGGTGTCGGAAGCATGGCGCTTCGGAGGAGGAAGCGTACGCTTCCTGGATGCTTCCCGGACGCTTCCGTACGCTTCCAGAAAAGCTTTCGGAAAAGCGTTTAGAAAATCGTTTTTTTTTTCAATTTTTTTTAAATTTTAGGTGAGTTTGCTTGTTGGGGTGGGTCCACCTTGGGTTAGGGTGACGAATGAAGGCAAAAAAATATATATAAATATAGCAGAAGCTCCCTCATGGTAATGTTAAATTCTTAAAGTAAAAGGATGAAAATGAAAAATATTTCATCCTTTTACTTAAATTTTTAACATTACCATGAAATTACTCAGGATGTTTGAGAGTGGTTCCAGCCTCATTGGACTTCATATGGAGAAAATAGAATTTCATATTCTATTCAAAATTCAGCAGACTTAACAGTTTTCAAGAATTCAGGATCACTGGGATTGTGGCATTTCATTAGATTATATCAAGTATGAAAGTATGCGATTATCATTTAATCAAGAGCACCAAGCCCTATATGTACCCTAGTGTTGGTGGTGTTAATTGTTGAACTCCTTTGTCACGCCCTTAGCAAAAAATTACCTATCAAGCAAGTCAAAATCATCGACCAAGCATGTTAAGCTTTTTCTACCATAACTTAAGTCTTGAATTAGGTAGTTTGATCAAAATTGGGAAATGTTGACTAATATCCCTAAACAATCGAGGTAGAGGCAAAGGCTAGACAAGAGGAGAAGAATCTAGATTCTAAATGGTTGATGCTCGAATAGTTAATCATTAATGTACGATGGATGTTATATCTATCTTGATTTATGCAAAAATATGCATGTTTTCATGTCTTCTACAATTAATTTGGTATTTGGGATGTTTGTTTTGAGTATAAATGCAAAAAAATATAAAAAATATATATATAGCAGACGCTTCCGCGGACGCTTCGCTTCCTAGATTTTTGGAAAATGACGCTTCGGCGTCCCCGCTTCCAAAAAACGCTTCCGCTTCGTGCAACATTGGGTTGTACATTATTGTACAATTTGTTAAAAGATGTGTATACTTGTGCATATGTGATTTATTGCTTTATATTTTCCACTGTGCAAAGTAGTTTTTGTCGAGATTCTTGGTTTGGTAGCGTCAGAGATTTTAAGATTCTATCCTAGACCCAAGATCGTGGAAATTCAACATGGTATCAGAGCGTGTTTAAGCTACTTTGAAAGTCAGTGAATCAGATTTGTGCATAACGAAGTACAACTTAAGAGAGTTGGTCACATTGTAGGTGACAATGGCAAAGTTGCAGGCAGGTCTTCGGTATAAGGACAGGTTGGAGGGGTTGTCCAACTATAGTCCTTGGAAGGAAATGATCAAGTTGGTCTTGCAAATCAACAAGATCTGGGAGTTCGCCGAGAAAGAGATAAAAAAGCCAACCGACTTTAAGGAGCTGGAAATATATGAAGATTTGGATGCGAGGGCTAGATTGATCATCCTAGATGGTGTGAAGGATGCCCTAATACCTCATTTGTTCGGGAAGAACAATGCACATGAGATGTAGACGGCTCTATAGCATTTGTTCCATAATAAGAACGAGAACTGGGTATTGGTATTGGAGGATAAGTTGAAGTCCACCAAGATGATAATGGGTGAAAGCGTGACCTCGTATTTGACAAGATTGTCTTAGGTCAAAGATGAATTTGCTGCCATCGGTGTGACTATCTAATATGGAGATATTGTAAGGATTGCCTTAAAAGGGTTCACCGAGAAATGGAAGCCCTTCATTAAAGGGATCGTTGCTAGGGAGAAGTCGCTAGACTGGGATAGGCTGTGGGATGACTTCAATTAGGAAGAGTTGTGAGACAAGGATCTTCATCCAAAGAAGAAGTCTTTCGATGATGATGTGGCACTTGTAGCGTGAATGAAGGGTAAGCAAAAGAAGGACTTGAGTAATGTCAAGTGTTTCAACTGTGGCGAGATGGGTCATTATTTGTTGAGATGTCTAATGAAGAAGAAGGGAGATGATGAGGAGAGGAAAGGAAAGCAAGCCACCAGTGTTGCCGCTTCAGTTGAGATAGATGATCTCACCAGGAGATTGGAAGAGGAGGACTTTGCTATGATTTCTCATTTCTCGCAGGGTACTATCAATGAAGATGGATGGTATGTGGATAGTGGTGTGACGAAGCATATGACAAGGTTACAGGAGGTTTTTGAGACTCTAGCTGAATGGGACTCGAAGTTGCGCATGGTGTTGGGCGACAAGAGTCAGTTGGAGATCCGAGGATTGGGTGCTGTGCCATATAGGATGGAGACAGGACGTGTGATGTGGGTCCAAGATGAATTGTTTGTACCAGGACTCAAATATAGCGTGACTTCCGTCTCGATGATCGAGAGGAAGGGGTTTGAGGTCTTGTTCCAGGATGGGAAGGTCAGACTCAGGCCTAGAGGCTCTAGCTCCACTGGTATCATACTTGGAGTTAAAGAGCATGGTCTATATAGGCTGATGGGCAAGCCTATGGATCATGAGAAGTAGGTGCAGGTTCCAGAGAAGCAGGAGTAGGGGCAGGCTTCAGAGGAGCAAGTATAGGTTCTCGAGAAGAAGGTACACCTTTCCGAGAAGAAGGTCTAGGTTCCAAAGACTCAGAGGGAGTTGAGTTCGAGAAGGAACTTGTAGATTCAGAGGGAGACTTTGCAGTCCAAGAAGAGCGTGGGGTTAGTGGGGAGCAAGGGTGCTCCTATAACTGCCCAGAAGGAATCATGGAGAGAGTGGAAGACATTACAGGATAAGAAGAAGAAGTAGGGTGCTTCTAGTAGTGACAACGACACTTTTGAGAAGGGCATAGTTCACTGTACAAGGATTGCTGCGATTGTGAGCGCCAGGAGTTGGGCAAGTGTTGCGAGCAGTGATGATGATGTCGAGTTACTTCCTAGTCTTGAAAGTACCTCCCTCGCTAAGAGGGAGTGTTGATTTGTGTAGCTTGGGAGGTACTCCAAGCCCTAGGGTTCAGGGTTTGGAGGGAAAAGCACCACAAGGGTCACTTGTAGGCTTGGAACCCAAGGTAGGGTTTTTGCACCCATTGGGATTTGGGTCAAAATCATGATGAATTTGAGCTTGAGAAATTTTGAGGTGATAGAACTTGCCGAGTCGATTCCAATGCTCCAAAGATCACTCAAATCAGAGCTCTAGAAACGAAGTTATGAATTTTTGAAGTTGACTGTTGACCTAGGTTGTCATTGATGTCAATATGGTAATATTCTAGATACTAGTTGATGATATGAAGCCAAGGGGAAGCAGAGCAGATCCATGAAGAGACAGGAGCAAGGCCATCAAGATAGCCAAGCTATGAGCAAGAGTCTGTTAACAGAGGAGTTAACAAAGGAGGCATATCAAAGCTATCACTTATGCTTAAGAGTATTGCAGAATATCAGAGCAAGAGAGGCATATCGAAAAAGGCAGAAGCCATCAGAGGAGGTCATTGCAAAGCCAAAGGAAGACATTGGAGCAAGAGGAGCCACATCGGAAGAGCATTGCATGTAATACATGCCCAAGAAGAACCAAGAGGAAGAAGTTATAAAAAGAGGAGTTAACATGCCAGAGGAGGAAAAACAAAGCTATCGGAGCTACAGGAGGAGCCATATATATATATATATATACTAAAGAACATATCGGAGGAGCAAACAGAGCTATCAGAGGAGCAAACAGAGCCATTGGAGGAGCAAAATAGAGCTATCGGAGGCATATCAGCCATATCGGGAGCTATTGGAGCAAAGTATGTCAAAGAATACACTATCGGGAGCAATATATGCCACAAAAGAGTTATATGCATGCAAATACACTATCGGAGGCCGTATATGCATGCAAATACAGGCGGAGCAACATATAACATATATATGCAATTTACACTATCAGAGGTAGAAGACATAGTTATATCGAAAACCTATACATAAAGGCAATTTACACTATCGGAGGCGGAAGACATAGTTATATCGAATACCTATACATAAAGGCAATTTACACTATCGGAGGCGGAAAACATAGGTATATCGATATACACTATTGGAGGCGGAAAAGATATATATATCGGAGTACAAAGGCAGCAAATATGTATATATATATATATATATATATATATCGGCGATATTGTAATTGGCGGGTTCTACATTGAGCCATTACCCGAAATCCCCGACAGCAACATATATGTGCGGACTCGACGACAACATTATGCAATGGTTTAATGTTATATCGCATCTGTCCATCGCAATAATACAGAGGGGTGTCACCCTTAAAAGTGCTGATTGCAATATATGTTGCGGACCCGATGCAACATTACAATTTGGCTTAATATCATATCGCATCCATAGGTGAATCAGCCATCGGCCATCGAGAAGCTGCAACTGCCAATTGTGATATATGTAGCGGACCTGATAAAGTTATAAATGCGGGCGTAATAAAATTGAAGTCCGACCTTTAGCGTTTCAGTTGTTTTTCCATATATTCCTGTGTATTTCAAATAATTGTATTGCGGAGGGTTTGAAGGCCAAAAATGCATAATTAAAGGTTCCGATAGTTTAGTAGGCCTGAACGAAGCTGATTGCGATTGCGATGGTGACGTGGTAGGTGGGGGCCTCCTGATTGGAACAGTGTCTTCGTTAACAGCAAAGCCCTGTGTATGAACGTTATTAAAAGAAAAAAAGGGCTCTCTCTGATATTGGTTTATAAGCATCATTTCCTTTGTAATACTGTCTGCTGTTCTGTATTAACGTGTCTGTGAAGCAATGGCTAATCCGAATAGGTAGAGGAAACTAAAGCGACCAAGAAGGGAAGTCGAAGGATTAAGTGAGGCAGAGGAAACTACAACGATCGAGGAGGAAGCCAAAGAGCCAGCAGAAAGAGGAAACCGATGGTCATAGGCATCAAGAAGATACAAAAACAGAGAACAAGGAAAGTGGAACCATTGTTGAAAAAGCTAGAGGAAACAGAGACAGTTGTAGGGTCCAATAGAACAGAAAAGGGCCGAAGGACCAACAGGACAGAAGGCATTCAAAGGGTGAGCTTCTCAGCTAATCGTGTTACCCTATGAAAGAATTAATCAGGTATACATTGCAGTCTGAAGAATAATACTGTGATGTAATAAATAAAGTTTTTATCTAACATTGCTTGAAGGGAGAAGTAGCCTACAGAGAAGCAGTCATGCTGAAGCATTTATTGTGACAACTAGAACAGATGCTTGAACAGAAAGTTGGTTTTTATGCAGAGCTTAGCGCAACTAATAGTAGACTCACTAAAGCTGTGTGGAGACATTATCAGAGGTTGTGAAGGCTATTGGAGACTCTGTGTGGACAGTATGAAAAGTTGTAAAGACTCCTTCATAAGAAGACTGGCTGTCATTGATACTGTAGCATGGAAACTACATCGAAGCTGTAAATAGACAGAACTCAGTAAAGAAGAGTTCTAAGAGCAAAACATTACTATAAAACATGCCTTGACAAGATTGGGTCGGAACCCTTGGGTTAGTGCCTCAGAAGTAAGAAGGATTGGAGTCCGTTGATGCCTTAGAAGTAAGAAGGATTGAAGTCCTTGGGATTGGTGCCTTAGAAATAGGAAGGATTGGTGTCCTTGGAACTGGTGTCTCAGGAATTGGAAGGATTGAAGTCCTTGGGAGTTGGTGCTCCGAAGTCCAAGATTGTTGCCTTGGTGACACAGAATTGGAGCTCTAGAGGTTGGAGCATCACAAAAGTCCAAGTTGGTGCTCGGCCACTGATTGCAACCATTTATATATTATATCTATTTTACTGCAAAGATTATATTAATAAAAGCATTGATACTTCTTGTTCATCTTGTGTTCTGAATATAAATGTTTTAACTGGTAAAATAATAGTTGAAAAAGAAATACTGATTCACCCCCCCTTTCAGTATTTCCAACATTGACAAATAATTATGGATAGTCAAGTCATGTGGGCTTGAAGTGAATTCGTCCAAGAGACATGTCTCTTCATCAAATTTGTTGGAGCCCTTGGATTTGGTATAAATACAAGGTGAGGGAGCATTCATTTGATCATCCATCTTGTGCAATGTTAACTCTAGAAAAGGATTCGGTAGAGAGGGAGATCTCTTTCCCTAGCCACAGCACAAGGGAGGCAGGAATAATGTGGAGACAAGGGATTGTTTCAGGGTTAAAACAGGTGTCCGAGTTGCTATCATGGAGGTCGAGGGTGCTAGCTGTTAGGCCGAGCCCTTCATGGCTAAAACGTTGATGGTTTGAACTTGTTTGGGCACTGTTCTGGGGGACTGTTTGCTATAAGATTTCTATGTGCTAGGCCGCAGGCCATAGCACCACAACTGGGCTTGCATAGGGCATGTTAAGGGGCTTGTATATGCCCAAGATAACAACATAACAAAGGAGGATTCCTTCAAGGGTGTGCCGCAGCTCATTAGTGGGTTGTTTGGGGATTGTCAAAGGAGCTTAGGGTTGCAGCAAGTGCTCTAACCAGAATAACCATAAAGAACAGTGTGCAAACAAAATTATAGCAGTGTTTTGGTGTAGCTTTGGGTCAAGAAGTGACCAGTTTGGATCAGTTGTTGTTGCAACTTGTTGGTGCCATGTGGAGGAGCTTCCACGGTGGTGAAGGGTCCATCCTAGGAGCAGAATCGATAGTGTAGTATTGGGTGCCATTGATTTGGCGGAGGGAAGTGTGTTGGATACGCAAAATAGCCTTAGACTAGTTATCTTGACGTGATAAAGAGGAGTTGAAGGTTGGGTGAAGATTGGTGCCGAAGTGCAGCACCTTGATGGACAAAGGCGACTGCTAGCCTGGCAGTTTAGACCTCGAGAATTAGGCCTACCCACAGAGCAGATTGGATCAGCTCGTGTACATGCTACAGAAGTGACTTGCAATAGTGTTAGGTGGCAGCCCTCCTGGAGTCTCGATGTGTTGTCCTTTGAAGGAGTAAGGGGTAGCTAGTGAGCAGTATGGAAGCGAAGGACCGACAGGACAAAATACGACATAGAGTCTACACAACATGTTTGTCATTGTATCTTGTATACCATAGACTATTGTAGTATTCAGATTTGGTTTAATATAACAAAGATTGGGTTGTACATTATTGTACGATTTGTTAAAAATTGTGTATATTTGTGTATATGTGATTTACTCCTTTATATTTTCCACTGCGTAAGGTAGTTCTTGTTGAGATTCTTGGTTTGGTAGCATCAAAGATTTTAAGATTCTATCCTAGACCCAAGACCGTGGAAATTCAACATGGGAGACACTCAAGGGTCCATTCTTTGATGCCCATTCTGTGGTTTAATATAGTTGGAGTGGTCAACGACTCGATTTTACAACAACTTGGAGAGCCTTGATGAGTATACCCTCGAGTAGTGTGGGAAGTACAACAAAGACAACATCATTCCTTGCGCTGTAAAGGAACAAAATAATGGAGAGCAATTGAGAAATTGGGGATGTAGAATTGTTGTGGGAGCCTAAGTGAGTAGTGCCGTGAGTGTGAAAAGAGGCTAAGTGGGCCAAGTGTTTAACTGAGATACAATGTTGTAGAGGGTTGAGATTAGAGCTTGAGGAGCAGCAAGGAGCAGAGCTCAGAGAAGATTTGCAAAGCTAAAGGGAAGAGACTGGTATTGCAGTGAATCAGATTTATATTTCTGTGTATATGTATTTGCCTCTGTTTTTAGTTTGAAAATTGTATGAAAAGTAGAACAATGGCTAGAGTAGGTGGTGTCCTGCATTCATAAGAGGTTGGTGCCTCTTGGCAAGTAGTGGCTTGCTATTTGAAGGGGGTTGGAGCCTCTTGTGAGTGCATGCTCACAAACAAACTGATGTAATTAAGTAGGTGCTAAACTTACATCATAACAACAAACGGATTGGTGGTTTTCTCCCATTGGGTTTTTGGACCAGTGTAGAAAAAGTCTGGAAAAAATCGGGATTAAATCCCCAAAATGCGATTTTTTTGGTTGGCTGATTAAATCAACCGATTTTTTGCTAGTTGAAAAAGTTGGGATTAAATCGAAAAAGTCGGGATTAAATCAGGACTTTTTCCAAAAATTCGTGAATGTGGTAGTTTCTTTAATGATTTTTTTATTTTGTTTTGAAAAAATCGGGATTTTATTAAAAGTCAAGATTCTTTAAAAAATGATTTCTTTTGTATTTTTTTTATTTTTCCGTCTTTTTGCCAACTTTTTCGAAAACCTCCTGACTTTAACGACTTTTTCAATTTTTGGACCCTTGTCGATTTAATCTCGACCTGGACTTTTTCCACATTGATTTCCACGTAAAAAATACCTGTGTCGATATGTGTGTGTTGCTCATTTGATGGATTGTGTGCACATGTGAATGTCTTAATTTGTTGCTCATGTTTATTGTTGTATGAATACACTCTCAAGTAACTAACCAGATTGAAAAGAATTAAAGGTTTATACTTTAAGATATAAGAACCTCACCATTACTGATTCACCCCCCCCTCAGTAATTCCTTATTTCAACATGGCCCTGGCTTGCAACCTACATCTTGTGTTCTTGTGTATTGTTGATCTTCTTGTTTTAGTAGTTGTTTGATGATAAGAACAACATAATAATAAAAGAAGAAGCTAATAATCACTAAAAATAAAAATACATCACAAGTAGTTATCAAGTTTAAGAGAAATCATCCTAATAGCCGCTTTATAGATTTCTCAACGCTCTAGCATCTTCTAGAAGGGAGATTAAGGTTAGGGATTTGGGCTTAATGAGGATTATAAAAGAATCCTAGCGAGGAGGTGAAGACACGTAAGAACTCGAGTCAGTCACAACAAGAGAGAGCGATTTTCTCTAGGGCGAGTGGCTCAATAGATTGAAGCGTAGAGAAGTATGGGAGAATTTGAGGGTGAATCTAGGAGGCTGAGTTGTGGAGATTATAGGGCTGAGTTGTTGAAGTGAGGAGTAGTTGCTGGGGAGGTTGAACTGCTAGGGCCGAGTTGTTGGGCGTAGAGGTAGCTTTCCTGATGATCAATGGGGTCGATTTCCTTCAAGTGAAATTACTTCTGAGGCTGATTTCCAGGAGGCTGAATTCCTTGGGCTGAATTCATCATGTGGGGGCCGAGTTACAGGTTCCAGTTATTGTATTTTTCCTTGTATATCTGTGGGTCGAAAACCTAGATTTTCCAGATTAATAGATGACAAAGAATTCTTGTGGATGAATTGTTTTTGCAATGTGTGATTGATCTCTCCGATTTAAATTCCGTTTCATATCTATTTCTAGATTTTAAAAGTACCGGTGATTTTATTTTTTGTTAATTCAAAACTTAATTTGCTAAATAAATAAATTGTTGGGAATAAAATTAATTGTCATAAGAAAATAAATCTGGGGTAGTATTTGGAAATTCAACATAGTATCAATGCTTTTTGGATAACTCTAAGAGAGAGCTACGAGATCATGAGGGTTTGCAACAAGTTTTGCTTTTCTATGACATCATAATTATTTTTAAATTTTGTAGTTGGGTTTTGTGGCCGTGGTCAATTTGTGAAGATTGCATCACTAAGTAGTTTGCGATATGAAGATAGCGAATTACCATGATTATGAAGATGAATGGTTTGTGGATTTTGTGAACACAAACATTCAGGTTTCTTCAAATCCAAACCTTGTAGTGGAGCATAATCTTAAAGATATGAAAGCAAGGTGTATAATTTTGGATGGTGTGAGGGATTAAATAATTCATCACATATCAAGGAAGGACACCAAACATCATATGTGGGTAGCTCTGACCTGTCTTTATTAGAGCACGAATGAAAACACAAAAATGGTGTTGTAGGAGAAATTAAACAGCATCACAATGAGCAGATTTGAGATCGTGATATCTTACTTCATGAGGATCCATTAAGGTGCTGATGAGCATGCAGTTGTTAGGGAAACTGTGATTGATTTGGAGCTGGTGAAAGTTGCTATGAAGGGTTGCGTTAAGCAACAGACCACCTTTGTAGACGGGATCCTTGCTAGCCAACAACTTCTTGATTTGAGCTGGTTGTGGGATGGCTTCATCCAGAGGGAGATCTGGGAGAACTCATTGACCAGAGGAAAACGAAAGGATACTGAGGAGAAAGATGAGCTTTCTCTTGCTGCACAAGCGAAAAAAGTCAAAGGGAAGGCCAAGTAGAAGCATAGTGGAGGAGGACCTTCACAAAATAAAAGGGAGAAGGACACGAGCAAAGTCAAGTGCTTTGCTTGGCAAAAGTTCGGGTATTTTTCTAGTCAATGTCCAAACAAGAAGAGCAGAAACGGAAAGAGAGCTACGATAGCCACTGCACAGATAGAAGAGATGGCTAAAAAATTTGAGAAAAACTTTGCCTTGGTGTCTTTCCTTTCTAGAACTGTCACGAGAGGTTCCTAGTGTGTGGATAATGGAGAATCTTGTCACATGATGGGATCTTGAGAGTCGAGACTAGGGATGTACATGTGGAGCTTGGTGATAAAGTATTGAGTTTCAGATTCACTTAGGTGGTATCATGGAGGTGAACGAAGTTTGCATGTACTGGGTTTGGAGAAAAACCTCCTTTTAGTTTCGTCCATAGAAGACAGAGGACTAGAAGTTAGTTTTATTGGAGGTGAAGTGGCTATTGGGCCAAAAGGAGTTGATCCTAACAAGAACCATGTAATTGGGAGAAGGGAGAGGGATCCCTTTCCATTGCGAGGACAACTGATGGAGTCTCTCATATATGAAAGTGACAACATGTTAATTTTCCATAAAACTCTGCAACTACTTAGTGAATAACTGAAAGCAAGGCAACCCATACTGAAACTAAATTTACTTTCACCAAGATACAAAGTTTCTTAACTAATAAGCAGCGAAATATAAACACAGAGATAAAAACACAATCACACAAATTGACACAATTGATTTCTCAGGAAACCCAACTAGGAAAACTTGCTTCTTTGTTGTAGTATTTTATTGATAGAGCTTGAGCAATTGAATCTCTTACAAGGAAATTTGTCACACTGAGAACACACTTGTTCTCTTGCGAACTAACTTGGACTCACCCTGCAAACACCTAATGCCTTGCTCCTACTTTCTTGTGCAGTTCTTGGCCCTATTTCCTAGCGCACTAGGCCTCCTATTTTCTAGCGCAATAGTGGCCCTATTTCCTAATGCAGATTTTCCTCCTATTTCTTATCGCAAATCTGCCCTATACTTTAGCACAAGAAAGCCTCCTCAATACTACACACCAGCTCCTCTAAGATACGTACCCACAAGCAAAGATGATCTCACACAAACTTGTTCACTCAACAATGAAGAATACATGTGCCTTCGTTCTTCTTTTATAGATTTACGCACAATCAAGATTGAGCACGATGTTGTTAGCATGGATAGATATGAGGCAGGATAAAGAAAGCTTTTTGGAGAGATGTTTGAATATGACATGGATACATTGCGATGACAAAGAGTGGGATCTGATTGTCGGAAAATCCCATATATAGCTGGGACTGAGTTACCTCCATATATTAAGACAATGCTGCTGTACGAGACAAGCTTAGGGTTGTGGTTGGCAACTCCTTGAGAGGGAGGATGAATATGGTATCCTTTTGTGATTTATATGATTAGTTATGTTCTAATATGATATTTGATTTGATGACCTGCATTAATAGGAGACAAATGCTATTGCTACATGATGATCAAGTTGATACTAGATATAAGTATGATGAGAGCAGCATTGATCGAGGACACTGAGCCAACTCTTCCTCCCCTGTTTGAGCTCCCAGGGTGTGGAATTGAGATAGAGAGCTCCTGGGGTTGAGGGAACTCTGGACAATAGGGTATCACCCCTATCTGTTACCCATAGGGTTGGAGTAGTAGCTCACCCTATCTTGGTCTTTGCTAAGTATACCCGAGTTGGTATCATATCCATAAGCAGGGCTTGTTGGGATTGTCCCTGCTCGTCTGGTCAACGGGTTGTGGAGGCTTGAGGCGTGTGATCCTTACCTCTTGGTAAGTCGGGTATCGCATCCAAGCTTAGATTATGATGCAATTGTTCTACCACATGACTATTGAGGGTCATTGTTGGGAAGATCAATAGGCTATAGGATGGGTTGAGTAGTAGCTCCCCTATATCACCTATTGCTTGATATGGGGTTGTAGTAGTAGCTCCGCCATGAGATTTCGGGTTGAGATATGCTCCTCGATGTGGTTCTAGGTTGAGAGTTGTTCCCTAATGATATGCTCTCCGATAATGATGCGAGTCGTAGATTTGACTCCTCGTCGATATTCTCGGGTAGTATCCTGTTGGTAGAAATTCCGGGTAGTAGCCTGCTGACAGAGATTCTAGGTAGTAGCTCGATGAATAGAGGGTGGTTGCTTAGACTCCCCTCCAATGATAAATTCTTCTTCTTTTAGATTCGAGAATATTCCACATATGAGTAGGGACAATCAAGAGTCAAGCAATAATGAGCGAGAGATGAATTGAGATGATGAGATACTTGAGATTGGATATGATATGATGACAGTATACATGTGACATGATGCAGGTGGAATTCTCCTTAGTTGAGAGGGAGTATTAAAAATATGCAACCGCGGTCAAATTCCACGTTGGACAACTCTCTTGATGGAGATAATAATTACATTGAATTCCTCTTTTCGAGAGGACCAAAATAGACCTAAAGATAACTCAAATCGGATAAGGAAAAGTGTACTTATGAAGAAAAACCCACATGTGCATATTTGATAAGGTCGGCCCTAAAGCAAAGTGGACCACACTGGAAGGTTATAAATACAAGTACCCTCTACCTCATTTGGACACCATCATGAGACACTCTTCTATCTTGGTTTTTGGTTTGCATAGGTCTGAGGCTTGTCTGCGAAGGAATAGGTTCTCTCTGAGGTTAAATTGCAGGGTCCAAAGCTCGAATTTAAGATCTAGGGTGTTGGGCCACAGTTGCAAGTACAACACAGGACGAAGTCGACCCCAGTCGATTGCACAGAAGCTCATCCGTGTGACTGGAGCCTTCCAGTGGCACAAACAACTCTCCATCCATGCGACTGGGAGTTAGGGTTTCCGCAATATAGATCTGACCCCAGTGACTCGCAACCCAGGCTTAAGGGAGCCACTGGGAAGCTAAAGTCGCTCGCACAATACCTCCTCCGTGCGACCGGGACCTAAAAGATGAAATCTCAGTTTTCTAAAGATTTCGCTCTATGACCGCAGTGTTTGGCAGTTGACCACAGATAGTGACAGTTCATTACAAGTTTCTAAATTAGGGTTTTGGGTATAAGCATTGTTGGGTTCATTCCATGGATGTTGTAGTTGTTTTGTTGAATAGTTGCATAGATGAAGATATGGATCATTGTACTCTCTTTCGCTAAATCATTTGATGACAATCTAATAAGAAGAAAAATTTGAAAGGGTTATCCCCATTGTCGGTTTTGCTCTGGTCTCCGACCAATCTTGGTTTCTCTATGTGTGAATTCTTTTCTTCTATTATTCCTTTATGTTTCGCTGCATTGATGATGATGATATTGTTCTTTCTGCATAGTTGCATACGCTGCTGAATAATGATGTAATCTGAATAATGTTATGATGTTATGGGGTGAACTTAATGTGTTAATGAAGAAATGCAATTATCAAAGCAAAGAACAATATAGCCCTAAGAAAAATTAACAGGTAGGGTGATTGTACTGGCCATACGGATGGATTTTGTTCTGCTGGGCTGTGCATGCATGTGCATTGCTTCTCTCCTAGTTATGTATCATTTGTTGCACCCTCTCTAGAATCTGCTGGTTCTGCCTCATTAACTCCTCCACGATCCCCTGTGTACTCCTCCCTTTTTGTGTCATTGGAGTGTCGATAAATTCACCAATCACTGTGCATGCATGTCTAAACACCTCCATGAACTTGCTATCATCCCCACAGCTGGCCAAGATCATACTCTGATACCACTGTAATGTTCCCTCTTAGAAATTTATCAAAATGCCCACTATGTTATCAGAGGTTTATAGAGTTTTCTAGTGCAGTCTTCCATCAAACAGTTTAATGAGACACTTTTGTAGGTGTGATTTGTTTGAGTTTTTGGTTCAACGAGTATATAATGTCCAACAAACACACAAAAGGCTATTTAAAGTAACATTTTCATGTTCAGAATTAGGTGCAGACACCATTGAGACATAAAATCAGCCAGAATCAAATTTAGTCCTCATTCATTCATTGCTTCAGAAATTGAACAATAATTTTTCAGGGAGTCACAATCACAATATTGCATTAACAAACCATAGTGCAGATTTTTAATGAACAATAGAACCTGGTATAAATGCTGTCCCAAAAGATTGCTTCGACATACAACACAGTCATCTAAACCAGCTATGAGATATCTGCTTACAAACTTGTTCACTAACAGCAGATAGTTCTCATTCCCGCCGTTATTTTAGTGACTCGCCGAGCAATATAGAGAGGTCTGGCTCACACACATTGGCTGAAACTTGTGCTACTTTAGGCTGATGTGTACGCGCAAGAATGGGGTATTAATCTCTGTGTCTGGTACCAACGAAACCCACGCTGTTCTCTAAGTCTGAAATTAATCTTCCAGCAATGGTGACACGTCCAATTAAGCCCAGCAAGACTTCAACTCAACCCAAGCAATTTCAGTTCTGCTGATTTACAACTTTGGCATTGTGTTCTTCTAAAAGTTTAGGAATGTTCTCCTTGAAGCTCGATCTTTGCCTACTTAATACTTAATTCAGCCCTGAAGAAATAATTCAGCTCCCTAGCCTTGCAATTTGAACCAGCAAAGAAATTGACCATCAAATTAGTGTATGTGTCCTTGACTAGTTCCTTTGGGAATCAATCTTCAAATCTTGGTAGTTATCCTTTTTGGAAGAAAATGCTTTCAGCCCTTCCAAGCAGAACTTGATCTTAGGTCAAGAGACATGCAATACTCCCTTTGGCACTTTGTGTCTTTTAGGCATAATGATTTCTGAGATGGCCAACAAGATTTCTCCTTGGGTTTGAGCACCTCGGCCTCAAGCAATTTTAGCCAAATATTCTCGGCCCTTGGAGATTATCTAGTCCTGCAACAAAATAAAAATCACAATTGCAGAGCCACTGCAAGCAATTGATTCATATGCTGAAGATTAAGATTTGAAATAATCTTCCGCAAGAGCTAACTAGGGTGGCACTCGAAGTCCACCTAAATTAACTTGAGTGTCCCTTGAAACTTTGAGGCTCGCTTGATTTCTTTTCAATTGCCAATGAGATAGAGAGAATAGAATGATTTGCAATTGAGTTCCCCATCCCTTTATAATTTTTCATGGAGCCTCCCTTTAGCTTCTAGATCCTCCTTTTTTTCCTTCTATTATTTGATTGGTGGGGCCCAATTTCCACTAGGAGACGTCTTTTGCCGCTATTTTGAATAAAATAATAATTTGCCTCATTTCTCAATAAAATATTATTTTTCCGCCATTCTCCAATAAAATAATAATTTTCCTCCATTCTTCAATAAAATATTATTTGCTGCCATTCTCCAATAAAATATTATTTTCCGCCATTGTCCCTCAAAATAATATTTTTCTCCTTTTTATTTAATATCACCAAAAATGGGCAAAACTCAATGAACTTTGCACTCACAAAAATTGGGAACATTACATTTCTTTTGTGGAATATTATTTGCCGCCATTCTCCCTCAAAATAATATTTTTCTCCTTTTTATTTAATATCACCAAAATGGGCAAAACTCAATGAATCTTTCACTCAGAAAAATTGGGAACATTACATTTCTTTTGTGGAATACCTCTGTCACTTGCTGCTGGCTCTCCAGATCTGAAAATCCTCCTCTGGACTCACTGTCTCTGTGCCCCCTCTCTGGCTCAAACTCTCCTCTATTGAATCACTACAACTGGGAAGCTTGATCTCTGCCAAGGAACTCGTCCTCAAATATTTCTCACTTCAAACCCATCGACCTCCTCTTATGTTCTCCAATTGGATCACCAACGACAATGATTAAGTCCTTATCGATGGTTGAGATCATTTCTAAGTCAATCCATGTGAGTTTATAAAGAATTCTCACCTTTCTCAATTAATTCCCATTAATTAATCGATTTCCCTAAGTTAGACATTTTTTAATTATCGATCAATTAATTTATTTGAGTTGTCTCTAGGTGGAATTTTCAAAAACAATTTATGGGTTTTGAAAATCTCATGTGTTTTAGCCTCTCCACGAAGTTTGAGACTAGAACACTATCCAATGCTATGAAAACTAATAGAAGTCATTCTTCTTAGATGGATCATCATGATCCTGTAAGAGTCATGATCTTGGAAGACTCTTGGAAGAAGCATTATGACAAGATTATTATATATTCCATATTGTATGGAAATAATACTCTGAAAAGGATGAAGGAATGAAGTTGGTAAAATGGCAGGCTCATTGTGAAATACATATAGCTAGATGATTGTGTGAAAGATTAGAAATGCATGTTTAAAAGTAACCTCTGGGTAGGATTAATATAATCCTATAAGAAAGTCTGGTCACATGCATAGTGAATCTTTCATTTGATTATATGATGCCTAGGTAGATGAATTTGACTTACTCTAGAATGGATAAAATGCTAAGACTTTCTCGCTAGAATATATTTTCTAATGATCAACGTCAAGTACAATCTCCGGAAGAAAATGGTAACTTGGTAATCAAGTTCAATCCTTGGGCACTCTGATGCAAGAAGATAGATTCAAATGGAGATGGACTGTGAGGATGTGGATGATGAGAAAGTTTTCATGATGAGGTAAGTCTGATATTTTTGTTGTTTGTTATCGGGTTAATATATTGTCTTGCTATCTGGAAAGATGTTACAGGAATACATGATGATAGTTGAGGCAAGTTCAACTGTATGGAGAATGTTGAGAGAAGCTCAATAGCTAGCAACGATAAAGTCATATCCATCTCGGGAATGAAAGGTAGCAGTGTGAGAAGATAACCTGAAGGTCAAAATTTGTACTACAATAAAGAAGATCACTTTCATGAGGAAGCTATGATCAACTTGGGAAGGATAGACATAGTGCCTTCATTGATAATGAAAGTGATGTGCTGGACTAATGACCTAGAACTTGTCACAATATCGAGATGGCTTCATGATACCAAGAAAAGAAGCAAGCTCGATGTAATGCAAAGGGAAGAGGGAGCCATGCAACTGTGAAGAAAAGCTATAAGGCTTGTGATGGTGACTTCCCAAATAGAAAAGAAGTCTGGAATCTCCTCTAGATTTGAGAGGGAGTAAAGGAGTCTCCTTGAATAGGAGCAAGGATCTATTCTCAAGTTAAAAGGAGAATGGGGATATCCTCTCTGGTTGAGAGGGAGTGATGTTGAATATCACATGTGCATTCTTGTCTTCATGTGTCATGCACTTGACCAGGACTAACAACCATAAGTTTAAGTGAAGGCCTTGAAGAAAGAATGGTGGAGGATTGGATAAGCATTTGTGGTTTCCTTGAGGATGGAATATCCAAGAAAGGAAAGTCACCGACACTCTTTGAGGATAGGACAGGTGTCCAATATTAGAGTGGTCAAAGAGGACCGATGTTCTTTTTGGATTCATGATTGGACATCCAAGATAAGAATAGTCCTAAAAGGACATACCTTGTAGACATCGAGATGGGGTATGTACTATGTGTCTTGTAGAGGTAGTGCGGTATCACACTTAAAGCCTCTTAGCATAATGCTCTTGAATGAAGAAGAACTTGTCTAGTTAGGCCTCATCATAGATAGTGTTGGTTCATCATAATGTTGATGCTTACAATTGGCTTATCAATCCGACTCTTATTATGAGACCTTTTCAAAGGGAGTATTGTCTTTGTACTGTTTGGAGTCTAGACAATTATTAATACCTTCCTAGTTAAGAGGGAGTGTTGAAGAATGTAACTAGTTTCGGTCTTCATTATTGTTATTTGATTCATGTAATAATGTAATGATGTAAAGAAAATGTAAGAGAGAAATTATTTATGAAGCATGGGTTTCATGCTCATGTCATTTGGTCATTAGGTCAAGCATCCATTGAATGCTCCTAGGGTTTGAATGAGTCAAGAGTCATTGTCATTATGTAAAAGATCCTCTTGGGCACTTGTTTCAAAGAAAGGAATATTATTTTGTAATTAAAAGTGTTTAGAGGGCTCCAGAAGACCAAGTTGGCCAGCTTGGCTAAGTCAGCCTAAAGAGGACTATTGGGGCCTCTTGGAAGGATATAAAAAGGAGGATTTTTGACCTCATTAGACATATAATAGTAACACACATATATATCTCTTGGATTAGATGTGCTAACAGGAAAGGTAAGTGAAGTTCTTAAGAGGCTAGACGAGCCTAGCGAGGGATGGAAGAAAGCCTAGAAGCGAAAGTCTGGTTTTTGCCATCTGCAACTCACATGTGTGAGGAGCCTAGGGTTTATGGGCTAGCTTCAGGTCCGAAATTGCAGGATGATGTAGCAGCATGTCTTGGACGTCGAAAGGGCTAGAAGATCCTCAGGGTTTTCGGTTAGTTGACTTCTTGGTGGGAGCCCTGGGTCTAGGGTTTGGTATTGGAAGTCTTTTTTGAAGTTGATTCTATAAGAAGAGAAGTATTTTCTGGGTTTTCCCCTTGGAGGGGTTCTGCCTTGGCTTGGAGCCTATATCTTGTGTTCATTGTGTATGGTTGTGATCTTCTTGTTTTGGCATTTATTTGATGATAAGAACATAAGCATAATAAAGAAGAATAAGAATATAAATCACAGATAACTGTCATGAATAGGTGAATTAAATGCTGCCATAATCTACTTTTTCAACATGGTTAAGGTACAAGACATGGGGATAATATCCCTATACTGGTCAAAGTACAAGACACAAGGAGAATGATTGTCCAAGATGCTGTCTAGTCAGTCAAACCATTCTTCCAAAACTGGTCACATTGACACAGGGATAACGTCCCTATATTGGTCAAAGTGACTCAGGAAGAATAACATGATCTAGATAGATCACTGCTCCCTCTCAGCTAGGGAGGCATTCTCCACTAGTCCCAGCTTATCTTTGAAGCACATGAATTTTCCTTTGTGGAGAGGCTTTGTCAAAATATCAACTGCTTGCTCATTAGTGAAGATGTACTGGAGCTTCTTTGCTCCCTTTTGCACCATGTCACGAATATAGTGATACCTGATGCCAATATGTTTTGACTTGCCATGGAAAACTGGATTCTCTGAAAACTTTATACAACTTTGATTATCACAGAAGAACATTGTGGCTTCCAGCATCTCTTCAAACAAACTGACAAGTAATTTCCGAAGTCAAATTGCTTCTTGAGTCACTGCACAGGCTGTGATATATTCTGCCTGAGCAGAACTTAGTGCTATAGAAGACTGTTTTCTGCTCATCCGAGAAACCATAGCAGAGCCTGGACAGAAACATCCACTGGTTGTACTCTTTTCATAATCAGTACTTTCGGACCAATCAGAGTCAGAGAATCCCTGTAGCCTGTTACCAACAACATATTTTAGACAATAATTAGCATTCTGCTCATCGATAGACATGTATAATAGATAATACATGCCAAAAAACAACTTCCGGAGCCCAATTGCTTCATAAATCAGCTATGCAATAAAAACACCCATGTCATTCAGGCTCATATAGCACCTAGAAGTGCAAATTCATGCATTAAATAATTCAACGAGCCAATCAGTAAGCAGAGCTTCTTCAAATTCTACATTATGCAGATGTCCATGGACTCAACAAGGAGTTCATTGAGCTTCATACCCTCAATCTTGAGTAGGACCAAGATTTTTCAATCAACTCCCTCTTACACGAGGTATCGAGGTTCTCGAACAGAGCAGGTTCCTCCTCAGCAAATTTGTTTCAACATTGTTCTACAAGACTTCTACCCGTCTTGGAAGTCACAACAGACTTCTATAGATTAAAAACAATATTTCAACGAGGCTGATCATGTTTGCTCCTTCTGAGTTTAATGCTCATAGTCTTCTTGTCACGTTGTTCTTCCATCAATTGCCATATCCTTAGCAGGCTTCATTATGTACCTGCAATCCTCACTAGGAGTGCAAGGAAGAACAAATACAACCAAGCAAGATAAACAAAGACAAGAGACTGTAAGTAAAAACAATAATAGAAATAATCAGGAAAATACTTTTCTCTTGAGAGTATATCAGCTCCCTCTTGATCTTGGTCTGCTTGCATCCTCATCATCATCAGGGAGCTAGAGTCTTTCCTTTCAGCAGGAGCAATCCATCCTAGGACTTAGTTGGTCATTTTCTCCAACAACAAACATACAATCAATAACTCTGCTTACCCATGAGATGAAACCCTAACATCAATTGACTTCATTCATTCAATAACATCTAACTTATCAACTTAGTAGTGGCATATTCATGGACAAGAAACAATACATTAACATCCACATATGCATACCCAACAATATGAGTAACCCTAGCAATATTCAGCATGTTAGTCTCAACAACACACATCATAGTAATATGTACATTTGTCCCTTAGCATGCAGGTACATCATGAAACAAAATCAACCTTCTGAGCTTGTAACTGCTATATATATATCTCTGGAATCTGTCAAGTTTCTTTCTATCTCAATCATTAAGGTAATCCCTGCATTCAATAAATAATCACCACGGAGGCGATCCCTGCATGATATCAAACTCTTAGCAAGACACACAACATTATCATGGATCTTTATAAGCTCAAGGTGTCACCAATGTTGAACTATGTTCACTGTATTAAAGAAAGAGAACTGTCAATCAAGCCGCCATGAAAAGAACATGTAAGAGATTCATCACCCCTGCATATACCTCTGTCCAAACAAGAGTATAAACCTCTGTCCTGTGTATAACCCTTCTACAACAATAGTAGATGGTCATTCAAAGTTAACAAGTATATATCAATGGACATCTTGCAAAAATGTCTTTGTCACTGCATCCTTTTAGGCATACACGATCATACATACAAGAGGGTTAATGGTTATTAATCAACAACAATGAATTCAAGAGCAAGCCCTATCAGTCATAAGCAACAACTTCACATATTAATCTTTGTTCAAACATCTACGTCTTTGTCCTGTGTACTCAAGATCAGTGAATGTAAACCTATGAAAAACATTCAACCTATATTTACTCAAGAACCACTAGTGCGCACATCTGGATCTATGTATAGGAACTAGCAAGATAATGATCTCTGCAAAACAAGAACTTCTCTCTTCATTGTGCAACCATTGTTATATACTCTGCTCTACAATTAATAAAATGCCCTCATATACATGATTACCAACCATACTCTTCATACTCTACTGAGCCATAGACACATCAACATACATATGGCATCAATCCTTGCTCTTTGCTGGTGCTATTTTGTTTCACGGGGTCATTTCTCAGCTATAGCCTTTGACACATTTTTTTGGTTAGGGTAAACATTCATTTTGATCCATGGGGAGTGATGAACCCCATCTCTGCATTATTTTGGTCCCACTTTAATGCAGGTAGTTGTCAAACTCGACCAAATAGCTTTTGATACATGGGTATACTATTGTTTCTTACAATAAGAAAGTTCACTCTTCTAAGAATTGAGATCACTTTGTTATCTTAGTCTTGCTGATATTTAAAATCATGTTTTAGGTTGTCATAATAGATGTCAGCTTCAGGGTTCATTTATTATGTTTGAGTGCATGTGCAATGAAGAATACCGATGGAAGTGTCATGTGTTGTTGGACATTATATTTTGGCATTCTTCCAACTCCATGTACCCACTATGCTATCTGTGTAATACCAGTCGTATTGATCATTTTATGGTGGTGTTAGGATGGCTACTGAGCAAGTATGAAAATTGCGTCATCAAGTCGGCAGTTTAGAGATGTTGCTTGTAACTAGGGACTTTTTCTAGTCATTATTTACCTAAAATGACGAGGCTGCACAAATCTCTGCAAACTTGCTCTCTTGTTATGTAGCATCTGAAGGAGGGATTAGAAGAATTTAAAATTTTCATAAACTAATGCTTGTTTAAGCTAGAATGTAGACATATCATTGATGTTTTCTGTGCATTTCTTTGAAAAGACTAGGTAAACTGTCACTGAAACACGCTGTTATGATATCTACAGTGGAAATATGGTGGATGCCTTCAGATCACATATAATGCAAACAAAAGATCTTGGGACCTGTCCAGTTCGCCAGATAGGGGGGTGCTCCTTTCTTTACATGAGAATCAGCAATGTCTATATTGTCATTGTAGTCAGCAGCAATGCAAATGCAGCTTGTGCTTTGAAATTCATTGTGGAGGTTTGTGCCATTGTTTCTCTGTTATCCTTAGGAAAGCAATGATTTTGAGTAGCTATGTATTATTCATCTCTTTTACAGTCATTCTTAGAGATCAAATACATTGATTAGATAGACCCCATATGTTTGATATAGGTTTGACATATTAGCATTACATAGAATGACTGCAATCATGAGCACTTTATGAACGATTATCCTCTGTCTCAGTAGCAAAATTCTTAAATGCCACATTGGAAGATGATTATGCCATGTGGTACTCTGCAACTTGATTCATGTTGTTCTTGGTCATAATTGGACACTTCCAAAATTTGCTCCTTTGATTAATGTGGCAGGAGCTGCAATCTGCCACGTTTTACTTTGTTGATGACTGATGTACCTGTCTGGACCTAGATCCTGCTCAGGTTGTTATGTTGATGAGTGTCATTCCTGGCTGGACTTCCGTACTGAACAAGACTGTTGTTAATACTGTGTGCTTTTTGCTGCTGATGCAATTGTTAACCAGCACGTGTTCTATTTTGTGGAGAATTGGACCTAGAGCCTGCTCAGGTTTGTTGATTTTTAGGATCTTCTAATCCGATAATTACTTCCAATGATTCTTTAACCAATTCATCCCATGTCACATTCATCATTAAGCAACTATAAGGAAAAAATTTCGACAGTAAACAATAATGACAATAGGATCATGAAGAGGCATCCAAACAAAAGAGGCACGAGATTTTACCATGGGAAAATCCTAACTAGGGGAAAACCCAACAATTTTCTCTTAGGAGAAATTGATCAATTCATCAAAAGTACATTTTGAGATTTATAAGATAAGCTGGAAATTCCAAGGGTTTAACTAGTGTTTCAAACATCCCGATTTTATTGCGATAAAATCGTGAAAACGCAATTTATTGGCCTAGCGGATGTTTGCCAATTTTTACCGATATTTTGGCAGTACTTAATTTTGCCAATGTTTACTGATTTTTACTGATATTTTCCCGATTTTTACGATGTTTTGGTTTTCCAAACCCTTTCTGATTTTATTGCGATGCTGATGTTTTCAACATTGGGTTTAACCAACCCTTATTCCATGAACAGATTCCTAGGGCTTGACCAGCCCTTCTCCAATGATCAACATTCTTTTCAAGGTCTCAGTCCTCTATCTGCAGCCCTCTCTTAACTTCATGCCTTGGGTCCTGAAGCTTCCTGTGACAGCATTCTAGGGCTTTGACCCTCTCAGAATACATACACAAACAAGGTCTCAATGCAAGTGTGAACAGACCAGAAATCCTCCTTCTTCGCATGCGTAATTAAGCCCAAAAATTCTCCTTCTTCACATGGTTAATTAAGGCCAGAAACCTCCTTCGCATGGTTGAATAGAGCAAAAGATCATCCGAATTGTTGATCAAATGGGTAGGCTGAGGTGTATTTATAGTTGATTTAAGGAGGCTTACATTGGGGCCAACATAACCTTATGAAGAGATACAACCTTATTTGGAGCCAACTTTAGAAATTCAAATTCAAATTTAATTTCCCTCCTTTTTGTTGGCCGACTTGAATACAATTCAATTTTCTTTGAATACCGACCAAAGTTATAATAAAATCAACACTCCCTCTTAGCAAGGGAGGTATTCACTTTGACTTCCTCAGATATACGTTAAACGTTTTGTTGAAACAATTTCTCCATCCCAAGAAAAGATTGAATGAGCTAGTTATGTTGATGTATCCATCCACTACATACGGAAAGCATCCCGCATCAACATCATGCAAAGGAATCTAGTCCCCCACTAGATATATCCCCTTTGCATATGGATCTAGTCATGCACAAGGCAATTACCCATTGGCTGGTTAAGCACCCCCTGACATAAGACTAGTACTTGTTTCACCAATCCACCAAGTCGTCACTTGGAATCAGGGACCCCTTGACACATGGTGAAACCTTGGGCCCATTTATCATTCCACATGTCGTCACATGCTATTGAATGGTAAATCACTTGGTCGATGCCATAGGCACTAACTCAACCCACTAGCCAAATAACCATTGGAAATATGGTAAAGGTAATCCTTGATTGGGGGAGCACTTCGGGCCTTGATGCTTACTGGGCCAATCTCCCTTGCCATATTACATGGCCCTTGATCAATACCAATGATTTGTCAATATCCTAACCTAGGGAGAATCTCCACCCCTTGATGCTACAACATCAATACTCCCTTGAACCAAGGGAAGCATTCTCAACCACTCCAAGCTTGTCCCTGAAGTATACAGACTTCATCCAGGGACAGAGGCTTTGTGAGAATGTCAACAACCTGATCATTTGTAGAAATGCATTGGAGCCTCACTGCTCCCGTCTATACCTTGTCCTGGTTACATGATCTCAATGTGCTTCGACCTATCGTTACAGGTGTCTCCAACATCTGATCAAACAATCCTGTGAATAACTTCCGAAGTTACAGTTTACACTACTTCACAACTCACCAAACTAGCTCCAATATCTGCTTCAATAGTGCAGTCAACTTCCTACTTATCATAGCAGACCCCAAGCTGAATCATCATCTTGACCTACAACTGCACTTCATCATTTAAGACATATCTCAATCCTTATCCAACAGTACCATGCTGGTACCTCAACACATGTTGTGCCACAACTACTTTCCGTTCATTTTAATTGGGTGCTCCCTTTGACACTTGCTTCTTCAGATTAGTTATCATGGGAGTGGCCATGTACTGGCTTTCCATCATCGCAAATCTCTAAAGGATCGTAATAATATGCTTCCCTTGACCAAGAAATATCTCACTCGGCTTCTGCCACACTTCGAGTCCCAAGAAGTAATGTATCCAACCAAGATCCATCATCTTGAACTTAGAGGTCAACTCCCTTTGACATTGAAGCGAGGCTTCTTGTGGTAATCTCGACTGCCTCTTCCTCTGTCATGTGATTCCTTCTGCTGCTATCAAAAATAAGTCATCTAATAGCAAGATCCACCAGGACTCATTAGATAATCATCAATCTGAGAATACCAAGTCTAAGGTTGGTACAAAGCCTTCTTTAGTTTGCAAACATGAGATTTCCTCTCATTTACCTTAAAGCCTTGAGGTAGCTCTATGTACACTTCTTCAAATACTCCATTGAGGAAAACAGACTCCACATCGACCTGATGTAATTTCCAACCCATAATAGAAGCAACAAAAATAAAAATTCTAATAGAGGTGTACTTGACAACTAGAGCAAATGTTTTCACATAGTCGTCTCCCTCTTTCCGGGAAAATCCTCACAATTCTTTCTTTGTACTTCTCTCTGTTTCCATCTACTAAATACTTCATCTTGTAGATCCACTTCTCTTCGGCACAATTTTCTCCATCATGGCATCCTTCAGACTTGCTGGCCTACTTGCTTCCTCTCAATTAGGAGCTTTTCCTATCATCAGGCATGGTTCTAGATGTCATTACAATTTCTCCCTCTTGAGCATAGATCACTCTGGGAGAATCCTCTTGTCACAAGCTTTGCTTCGTTCTACCCAAAGCTTTTATCTGCTGCCAGAGCCTTGGCAGCCTTTATGATGTACTTGCATCCTTCACTAGGAGGTCATGGAAGAAACATTTATAACCCATCAAAAGAGACAAAGACAAGAGGCTAACCATAATTAAAGTAATAATAATAGTCAAGGAATAAAGATATGAAGTACTTATCTTTTGTTCCAAGAATTGGAGAGAATTGTCAACTCCCTCTTGATCCTTGCCTTCTTGCAGAAATCATTAAAATCCATCTACAATCTCATAAAGCCAGAAATGCTTATCTTCGTTCTCATCATTAGCTACTAATGCATGTCACTTTCCTTTCCTTCCTTGCATGAGGTAGGGTTTCTTTCTTTCAGCGGAAACATGGATCTAAGTCTAGCTCTAAGGTTTTATCCACAAACCCTAGGGCTTTCTTATCTAAGACTTATAGTCTTCTAGGGTTTCACAAATCCTTAGGACCAAGATAACAATCCTCATATAACAACCCTCGCAACTTTGCTTAAAGAATTCATAGTGTAGAATTATGATGTAGAATTGCAACTGCTCCAGAAATTTTAATATAAATCAAGAGACACAATTCTAATCTACTATTCTATGGACATTAATTCACAATTTAGAACAATAATTTTAGACATGCAATAAGAAATAACACACATGCACAATATTTTTCTATTGGATAGCAACTGCTAACAACCCCTTAAGCCTGCTTGCATTAATCAGATGAATAGAGATATATTACAATTGCTAGCACTGCCTGAGCTCAACTTGCAAGTGAATAACCTATCTCTCTGTTCAATGAGAAGCTTTTACCCAGACTTAGTCAATTTTTTGCCTCTGCTTGAGCCCCCATTTCTTTGTGCAAATCTTGAGGAATTAGGCCCCTATAATTTAAGAACTTTCCTCTAATTGATTGTGCAATTCCCAAGGTTGATCATCTAATTGCATGCAACACTTGTACACTCAAGACTAGTCTACAACTGATGTTACACTGCCTTGGAATCTCCACCATAGCTGGGAAACTTGAATTCTCTACATGCACTAGTTATTTTAGGTTGATTGATCAGTTAACTGGATGATCATTGAGTTAGACTTCTATTCCACTGCACAACTAACCTTCCACTAGTTCCTCCAACTGTTAGAACTAGTTTAACTAAACTCAACTAGATATAACTGAACTGGATTACTAAATTTTAACAACTATACATGCTTAACTGAACTCCAAACCTTCTAACTTAAATTTATTGAGCTAAATGAGTGACAAGAGTCATGTCACACAAGTTAACTGCATCCAAGTTGTCTACTAATGTGGAAATTTGAATTTTCTCAATTTGACCAAGGCAAAGTCAAATTAAGACTTTTTTGCAGCATTTGTTTTCAACACTCCCTCTCAGCAAGAAAGAGATTATCAATCACCCCTATCTCGCACTTGTGGAATTCGAACTTCACTCTTGACAAAGAATCAACATCTTGTTCCTCTATCATAATATATTGTAGCAACATTATCCGCCTATGCACACAGTCCTGTAGATGGTGATATCAAATATCTATATTCTTGGATCGATCATGAAATACAAGATTCTCAGAAAGCTTGATGCAACTATAATTATCACAATAGATCACAGTTGGATCCATCATCTGACCAAACAGTCCCACAAGTATCTTTCTCATCCAAATCGCCTCGCATGTTCCTTGACTTGCAACCATGTATTTTGCTTCTGCCGAGCTGAGCGTCACAAATCTTTGCTTCTTGTTGTACCAAGAAACCGCTGCGGACCCTATTACCACTCAAACCAGCAGGGGGCCTAAAGGGGTTCCTAAGAGGGTAACTTCTAGGTTAAGGGCCACCGTGGAGGCTTAGCTCATTGTCACCACAGCGAAATCTCCTTGCTCTTTACGGACTTTCACGGATGGGAGGAATCCCGATAGTGTAGGGATTCACTTGTAAAGTATATGTCAATGGATATGTGAGAAGTGACCTTGAAAACCCTTTCCTAAAGATGGAGAGAAGAATGGAGCTTGCTTGCTCTTTAAGCAAGGGACTTGGTCCACTAGGGATAAGGGGTGAGGATTGGAGGGTTGAGGGAGAAAGGATAGGCTTATGAACAAGTTTCTCAATCCCTATAATCCTTGGGAAACTTGGATTCCCAAATGGTCCTTGACAAATAGTCTTTATTGAGAAGTGGGACCACACGGGGCCAAGTGGACCTAGCCCAGGTTTGGGGATGGAATGTAGCAACTAATGATGTTCCTATCCTGGAAAAGGTGAGGGAAAAGGACCAAGCAAGAATACTTTCTTCAAAAGGTTGAATTGATCCTATTGAGGTCTAGCCTTGGGGATACCTAGGCACAATTCGATCCTAGAGCCAGGGCTTGAGATTCCTGGAGATTCCACCGCTGGAATTGCCTCAAATTTGGAGAGTGAGGGGACCCACAAGTGCTATAGCCTATAGGAGATCGAATTATTTCCTTGGGTCAACTCTCGGGAAATTGATGCCCTAGGTGACCTAGTGGGGCTAGACTTGGGGAAAAAGGGGAAAATGGTTAAAAGAGGGTTGAAATGATCACCCTTTTTTGAGGGATCAATACCTAGTTCACTTGGGGATATGGAGTCAAGGATACTGATGAGTAAGAACTTGGTTTCTTGATCAAGGAGGCCCAGAAAGTCAACTTCGTCCAATGTTGATAGAAAGAAAAGAAAAGTGAACTTCAAGCTTTTATACTTCAAAGCAAATGATACATTAAATTAACTAAAACATGCTCAATTCCACATTTCGATAATGCAACAACTAGCCCTAATTTTAGCAGTATGTAACAACAAGAATAATAGCATCAAAATTTACTTACAACGTTATAGAGTATATCCAACCAACATTTTGTTTTCTCAATAAAGCTCAAAGACGAGAAATAGCTCAAATCCATACATCAAAATTCATCCATCTCCAAAAATATCCACCAAGGAAAGAGTGCAAAAATTCCCTATGATTAGAGAGATCCCAAGTCAAGTGATGACACAATTGAATCTATCTAACATCAATATATAGCCTCCTAAGGAATTCAAATTAGCCTATGGGCCTACATTAGCCCCTACAGATAAAATAATATGCAAATAAAACCCTTATTGGTGACAAACCCACCAAACTAGCTCACAAATATAAAAATAAGCCTCACAAAGGGCCAAATAATAATATGTGCATGTCATAGGGCCCTCCAAAGGCTCAACTATATCATGAAGTGCCATATTGAGGAATAAATTCCTCGGAATATGATGGACAAGGGGGTGGCTCCTTGTTCTCTAAGTAGTAGATCTGTGGTGCTCCCAATGGGTATGAACGAACATAGATGACCCCATGGGTCTCCATATGAATTGGAGATCCTCTGCAAGGGTCCAAGTGGTGGAATGAATGCTGCCATGACATCGTACAAGTCTTGGGACACCTGTTAAGAGTGTGGGGCTCCTGTGGGGGCTTACTGGGCATAATGTACCAAGCATATCATCATCATTCCAAAAGTGGATCGCTGGTAATCCCTGAGCATCCATGAAGATCCATGGAGTGCTGTTTGCTACTATGGAGGCCCATGGCTCTCTATGCTCACCCTATATGTGTCAATGTAGACCTCTGGGGGTTAGGATCCCATATAGGGAAACCAAACCCAAAATGAAAACCACCTGCAATCCTGCATAAGATCCAATGCATCCCCTAGGCTCCTAGTACAACCAATCATTAAAATAATCGGGTAAAAAGCTTACAAATCATGGATAACAACGTGGGCGCTTCATAATGGCATGCCCTTCCGTAGTGGGCTTTGGCATGTGCTAGTGTCTCCAAGCTCCAAAGGGGGTTAGCCATGTACCTTATTAGGTGGTTTCAGCCCTTAAAGGAGATAGTATGTCCAAGGTACATCCCTCTAATGGGGGTGGCAAGTGACAAATAAGTGGAATGGAATAGGGATTGAGAGGGGTAATCCTGGGCCACATAGTGGGGCATAGGGCTAACTAGATAAGGGGAAGCCCACAATTGGGTATGTAATGTATAGGAGGGAGAAATTGTGGTACACGAGGTGCCCTAGCCTTGATTTTTCCACCCTTCTTCAAATACCTTTTTCCTCTTATGATTTTTCATTTACTAATTGTTCAGGGCTCAAAGGACAAGAGCATGATGTGTAAGATATAGCAGTGATTGCCCCCTTTTAGGTAGGGTGATTCATTTCCCTCCAGTGTTTGGGACAATAATTAGTTCTTGAATGATAAAGGAGGCTCATCTAGGGCCTAAGGAATTGGGGTAATGGCCAAGGATTGGGGTAGAGCTCATGTAATGGCTTTTTTCCCATGTGCTAATTATTTTTGTCTCGACCATCTTTTGCATTTTGTGGTACAATTTTGTGTTAAATGTGGCCATTTATGCTTTTCACTTTTTCTTTTAATTGATTCAACCTTCAGGGCATCATTCTAGGCCTAACCCAAAATGGGGGCAATGGGATAGGGAGGTTAGCCCTATGTGGACCCAGATGGGAGAAAAGATGAATGGGGGTATAGTGAGTGGAAATGGAGTAATATGTGCGGATAAAGGAGTGGGACCATGCACCCAAAGTCGGGGTTTCCCAAGTAGTACCACTCTAGAACCAAATGGTCAATAAAGGAGAACCCACAAGAGTAAGATCCAAGGGTAACAACCAAAAGAGGTCAAGGGGACAAGAGAACAAAATAAGCCCATTTTTTCTGCCAAATCCCCCCATTAATCCACACCTTGAAGTATCCATGATAAGTAAATCCAATACTCAATTACCAAATGACAAGACATACCTTTAGATTCGGGAGGCCCACCTTCAAATATATGATCAATACAGGTGGGTGAGGGACCACATGGTTGGCTCAGGTGGGAGAGAAATGGCACAACGAGCTAGTAGAAGGCATCAAGGCGCTGCTGGTTGCCAGCTAAGGCTCATCATGGAGAAATTTTTTTCCTGGGGATATCACCCACAAAGTGGTGGGTAAAAAACCCAACACTGAAAATTCCACTTGATGTACTCTTTCAGTCGAATAGATTCCTTGCACAATCTGCATCTGTGAAGCCACACAACTTCACTCCCTTGGTCCGTCTGTACGATAATCCATACTGGGTAGTGCCTCTGAGGTACCGTATAACATGCTTTGCTACCTTCCAATACAATTTGGTCAGCCTAACCATAGCTTGGCTCAACTGGTTGATTGCATAACACATATCTGGTCGTGTGTTCACAAATTACAAGATACATTAATGAACCCACTAGCTGCCGATAAATGGTAGCATCCACCTCTTCACCTGAAGTGTCAGTTTTCTTCCTCTAGTTGGTCGCTAGGGGTGTCTCCATGGGTTTACAACTCTCCATGCAGAATCTCTATAGTATCTTGTTGGCATACTTACCTTGAGACACAAACAATTCCCCATTGCCTTGCCATACTCCAAGCCTGCGGAAGTAGTGCACGAAACCCTTGTTATTCATCTCAAATTCCCTTGCAAGGTCCTCCTTGCAAGAGCTGATCAACTGCTCACCACCAATTAAAATTAAATCATCAACATATAAAACAATGATAAGCAATTTACCTTCTACCAATATATGATAGAGGTTCGCATCCACTTCACTTTTGGTGAAGCCTAAACTAGTGAGATAATTGTTAATCCTGGTGTACCAAGCAAGGGGTGCTTGTTTGAGACCGTATAATGCTTGCAGCTTGCCTAAGTCTGCAAACATGAGACTCCCGATAAAATGTCTCAAAACCTTTTGGTTACTCGATGTACACCTCCTCCTCAATAACATGATTGAGAAATGCTATTTTTACATCCATCTGGTGGATCTTCCACCTCATCTACGCAACCAGTGCAAGAATTGATCTAATGGATGAATACCTTGCTGTAGGAGCAAAGGTTTCCTCATAGTCAATTCCCTTAACTTGCGAGAATCCTTTGGCCACAAATATTGCCATATATTTCTTTATGCTTCTGTGCGTTGCATGCTTATCTTTGAAGATCCATCTCGAACCCACAATTAATTTATTTGCCTACCTTGGGACCACTTCCCAAACACTATTCTTCATGATGGATTCATATTCTTCCACCATTGCATCAACCCAAACAGGCTGCTCAATTGCTTCCTCAAAAGAGGATGGCTCAACTCTACAAGTGATCCGGATTTAAATAGGAATGCAACAAATTACAGAGATAACCATAAACACA
>APFE030451795.1:0-13255 GCA_000404065.3 Pinus taeda | reverse complement strand
AACATGAGCCATGCGAAATTCATATTTATGCCTAAACAGAGGAAAACATAAAGAAACAACAGAAATTGAGCATAGAGTGTATTCAAACAAATTCTAAGCTATTCTTCTTTTCTACTGTTTAAATGGTAACATATGAAATGGAAAACAGAGGTAAGAAGCACTTATTGAATTATGTAACAGCACGAGAATTCCATAATCACTCTTCAACCAGTAAACACAGTGAACAATCCATTCTCCAAAGCTCATAAGCAATCTTTGATTATAGAAACTATCAGGTATTACAGTGCGAGTCTCTCCTGGACCAAAATCAGCTAAAGATAGTTTGCTGACCACCAACCACCCAACCCATCAATACAGTATTGAGGGCTGCTTTTATAGTGCAAATATCTCAAACTATTTATTACAATCGACCTAAAACAGGTCTGCAAAAGAGTTTTCTAAACCTAAAATCGTGCCAAAATTAAATGCAAGTAAATATCTATTGAACTGTGTCAGAGGTAGCTGGATCAAAAAGAGTGCAATGTGGCCTTTGGAGGCTCGATGCAGTACTGCTGGAATAACTGTGCATTGGGATTTGCAGCTCTGTTCTGGTGTGAGTTAAATATGCAATAACCATGATTTGAGAGTTCTGAGTGGCCTCGCCCTTTTCTTTGACTTTGTTGGAAGGTATTTAATTTTCACCTGCTTCGGGCCGCTATTAAGATCTTTGCTGATACTCTTTGCCGCTACATTTATGGTCTCCGCCGCTTTCTGATACTCTTTGACATGCTTTCTTTCTGAAAATCTGATCTGATACTCTTTAATCATCTGTCTGTGGTCTCTTTCTGTCTTCGAATCGGTTTAATTGGGAAAAATCGAGCAATTTCGGGCTTTTCGGTGCAAAACAGGCCAAGGAATCAAAATATTCCCTAAAGATTCCCCAATATCGCTCATTTCCCGTAGCGATGCACGATTAGCACTTTCGAAAACTGCCTCCTTTTTTCATTGCGGAGCTCCGAAGCTCGACCTTTGCGCTTGCGTGAATTTGCGGTTTTCTGGCTGCTGACGTCAGCTATACGGCGGATGACGTCAGCCAGGTGACGTGGCAGGGTGACTCATATGTTAAAGCGATGCGATAAACTTCTTCCGATGCGATCGCAATATCGCATCGGCGGGGAATGAGAAGGTGTTTATTTTGGAAATGCGATGCTTGCGACTGCCGATCGCCGATATCGCGATATCGCATCGAGCAACAAGGGATGGGGCACACCTATGTGGTAAAAATATTGCGCTATGGCGATGCGAGATGGCTCACTAGGATCTGAAGGGTGTTAAGGACATCGGCAAGGGTTTATTGCAATCGGAAGGAGTAAGTACGTGCATTTGAAGAGTGTTTGAGGCCTTGGAAGGGGTCTGTTAACCTAAAAAGGGAGTTTATACTTTGGAAGGAGTCTGTTGCATTAGAAGATGGTTTGAAGGGGCAGCATGAGGGTTCTAGCCAAGTTTCAGATAAACTGAGCAATTCCCGGGGGTACTTATGGTTATTTTTCAACCAGGGGGAGGGGATATTTACATAAGGGGATTTAACTTCATAGTTTTAGTAGGGGGATGGGGAAAATATAGGGAGTTAAATAATAATGTCAGTAGTTAATATGGAGATGGTAAGAAAGCGCTAAGTTTGAGAGATCTTAGGCTTCGAAGGGGAGATAGAACCTTATAGAGAAAGTATGGATCCTCCTTGAGTGAAGCAGATATTCACTCAGGCTGAATGACATGGAAAATGATGAAACTAAGAGATGTCAAGCAGATCTTGACCCCCTTTTTGGGAAGTTAGTGAATGATTAGGGGAAGAGGAACAAAGGGAAGTTAGTTATGCCTGATTTGAGCTTCTTCACATGAACTGCTTGATGACTGTGACCTGGATGGATGTAACGCTTGAAAAATGTGGAGTTGATCACAAATCAACCTTTAGCACCCTCAAACTACCTACCCAACTTACTTTGCCTAACATTTTTTTTCTTTTTGGTTCGGGTGCACTTAGACTTGCAAACACAACATTTCAAATTATTATTATTAATTTTTTTTTTTATGCTTTCCTATCTACAAACTAGCCTTATTTCTTCCCAGGGCCTAGATTAAGCAGTTGGGCTCCTTTGATTCTCTACCTATCTAAGAATCTGCCAAGATTAAGCTGTTTGGAAAAATTTTCATTCTCTATATTCTAAAATAGGAAATTGAAACCTAGGGAGACCAAGATTAGGCTGTTTGGACCTCCCTTTAACTGAGACTTGTACAAAAACGGAGTAAATCTTCAAAATCAGCCTGCAGAAGATGGACTTTGAGTAGCCTTCTTTCCTTGGTGACTGTTTAGCAAATATGGAGCATTGCAGCATGCAAAGTATGACATATTTGGTCTGTAAAAATGTTAATCATGAAATATGAGTAACCTATTGCAGCAGGAGGCTAACATGATCCTCAATTATTGAAACTAGTTAGCACAAAAACTTCAAGAATGAGCAACAAATAGAAATATCAAATCCATGAACTAATAATCAATCAAAAAAGTACAAGCTTTCTGTTGAAGCTTGATAAACAACTATAAATATTGACAAACCACTACAACCAGTGATCTTGTCCAAAGAGAAATACTACCTGGAGAACTCATCTTCCAAATTATTTTCTCTATCCACGAAGCTTTTTGTTATCCTCAAAACATAATTTTCATTCAATATTTTATGATTCTAAATCTGCACAAAGGCCTTGCCGGATGAAGTAGTGTATCTCATTGATTTTCATAAAATGCTTTTGGTACTAAAAAAAATATAGTTTGACCATGTAATAGGTAATTCAAGAAAGTAAAAAATTGTGTACAATATTTCTTTAAAGACTTCATGTTAAAAGGAAAACTTGCATATTTCAGATAGAAAAAGAAGCTTAATAGAGATGGTCAATATTACAAAACAATAGACTGGATATAAAACTACAAGTAGAACTAAAAAATCCTAATTGAAATAAGGTTCATTTATTGTTCTAAGTGAAGCCAACTAGATACATACAAGTTTTGATTTTAAGTTTTCTTTCCCATATCCTTATTAGAGGTGGTAGTTAACTTGCATGAATCTCACAAGGCTATATTAGCAAGAGTATATGTTGCATTCTCATATTCCACACATGTTTTTCCATGAGCAGTCACATCAAGTATTGGAGGAATTAGTTTCTACATCAGCTAAGTTGTCATTGTTAACCTTCTCTTTACTCGAGGTATTGATCCTTTCCCTTCTTCTTGGTTATCAATCTCATATTTCTCTTGTAGCCAACATAGGAATAATTTGGGTTCAGGAAGAATAAATATATTCATATGATGTCTTCAAATTTGAAAGGATGCATTTTTATTATTTAACTACTTGAAAAATAGTCATGGGAATACCTTAAATATAACAAGATCTTTTTTGTGAAGCGTTTTGTTGTAGATGCTCATGGTAGCATAATATCATTGAAAATAAATGGTCAACAATAATTAAAACTTGTTCCCCTAGCACAAACATTGGCTTAGCCCTCATAAAGAAACATAAACCTTTTCAAACTACATGGAATAAACAAAATAAACACCATCGATATAAATTCACAGAATACTAACACAAAATGTAGTGAATTTACTAGGTAGTAGCTCGAAACCTTGTAATGGGAAGATTCCCTCAAGCTTGAGTAATATCTACATGCCAAAGAATGATTTTTCACACTTGTTTCTTATGTTTACTAAGAAGAATTGCAACTAGATATCCAATGTTTACTTTAGATAAATAGTATTGGTGTAAATATGCAATGTGGCCCTCCATCATTAGCAATGACATAGTTGTTGGGGTTCACATAGTTACTATAGATTCAACATATTTCATGTTTGACTGACTAGTGTGGCTGGTAATTATTGGTGCTAATCCTGAGCCAAGGAACAAATGCTCAAGATTTCTCCGCAAAGGAATCTGTTGAGAGTTTAAATTTCCAGACCTTCCAGTTTCACCCAAACTCTTATACATGACAACAACTTGCAAGGCCAAGAGTCTCTCACTAGTATGAGGCCAAAACTAAATTAATTTGGAATTCAAAAAAAAATTATTCAAATTATTTCTATCACCCACTCTTGAAGACAACTAAATCATTTTGATAATTGATTCGACTAAAATTTCAAGTTGAGTGGGTGAGAAAGCCCTACGTCTTAGTTTCCCTTTCTAAAGCATAATTTAAGGAAGAAACTATAGATTGGTGTCATTGAATGGAAACTTAGTATTATTTTCCCTACAACAGCTACATCTCGTGAGCCTTCAAGTTGGTGAGTGGTGGTCATGTTACCCTACATGTTGGCATGTCTTTGGGTGACTACACATGGAACTATTTATTGAGGAATTAATATAAGTTTTCCAGTGGCATTTGGGTGTTGAATATATTATAGCTAAGTTGAAGGATGAATATCAGAGGCTATGAATTATGTAGGTTTTTCCATCTCTACAACAATTCTCTTTTACACATGTTAGTGATTATCCAGAGGGAGCACTTAAATACATTGTTGAGGTGGTCACTTGGAAGCTTTTTACTTCAGTTGTGGCAACGTCACCTACCTTTGATAAAGAATCTTGATGAGTTGCTAAAGCTACACTCTTGTGGGCACTTTATCCATTTGATGGATGGGTCTGCCTATCCAATATTACATTTGTAGTTTACATGAACTTGTTTGTAAATATCAAGTTTGCATCCTTTGCAATAGTTGGGCTAGTGAATAAGTTGTTGAGTCAGATAATATTTTGTCTGCTCTTTAAGTTCATCAATTTTATATTTTATTTCATCATGTAATTTATCAAGAGTCTATTGGTCCTTGCACTCATCTATGATAATTATAAAAGAAATTTCACAATAGTCAATGGGAAAAAAAACAATAAATAACTTCTTACATGTAATCAACTTAAGGCTTGTAAAATTTCTTGTTTCATAGTTGCAACTCACAATAGCATGTTGGCCCATCAAATACTTGTATATAAATAAGCTCCATCAACTTTCCACCAAAAAACTAAATGTAATCGTCAGTAGAGAAGGAAAAAAATAACATATATATTAAAGTCATTGAATGAGTAAAAGAGTTAATGGGAAAAGGAGTGACAAAAAGTGTAACAGCATCACCCCTATACTACTAGTGTAACCCCTTATTTTTATTAGTAAAACCCCCTTATTATATAGTTATGCTCATGTAGTCCCCATATTGTTATTATTGTGCCCCATAGAAGCCCACTATTGTTATTATTGTTCCCTTACATTATTATCGTTATGTCGGCTCTGATTATATTATGACCCCTTAGATTCCTATATATAGAAAGGAGGCCTTTTCATTTGTATCATCTAAGAATTGTTCATTTGTGTAATGTAAAGGAGGTTTGCCCCTCGAAGAGGCTTATTTATAAGGTGTTGATCTATCTTTTCTATATTTCTGTAAGCTGGTTTCATAACATTTGGTATCAGAGCTTTGGATTCTAGGGTTTTTCTGCTCCAAATAGGTCATCGTGGCATTTTCACTATAACTTGTTTTCTGTGACATTTCAGAAGTGAAAAAAAACCCCTTTGATAAGAACTTGTGCTAAACCTCGGGTCTGAATTTCAAAGCTTTTCTCGATATATTTTTGGATATATGATCTGAGGGAGTTAGGATTTTGCAAGCTCCAAAATTTCAACTAAAACAAGCCATCGTGGAATTTTCTCTATAACTCTTTTGCTACAAATTTTCAGAAGCTAAAACAAAAACCCATTTGAGAAGAAATCGGTATGAACCTTGGCTCCACATTTCAGATCCTGTATCACTATAGTTTCGGAGATATAGTATGAGTAAGTTAGGGTTTTTACAGACCCCCAAATTACATTCCAAACAAGTCACATTGGGAAAATCATCATAACTTTCTTTCTGAGCAACAAATTGAAATTTCGTAAGAAGTTACAGAAAGAGGATGGACTGTAGCTTTTGGTGCATATTTTTTAGATCCTAAGGTCGAACCATTGACATGTGGCACGTCATATAAGTACGCTCTACTGAAACATTATATAATCAAGCCATCTTAGGAGATTGTGCATAACTCTTTCTTGGAGAATCAAATTCTAATTAGACTTGTGGGGTTAGAAAGAGGACTCAGAGGGCTATTGCAGGAGACAATTTCAGAACTTTGAGATCTTAAAATACATAGTTACATTCATTTCAACATCGAGCTCCTGAAATCAAGAAAAGGCGATATGAGGAAGTTTGATGGAAAGGATCTAGTAAATTGGATATTACAGATGGAGAAATATTTTGATCTTCATGGTGTACCACTGTTACAAAAGGTATGTATTGCATCTTCACATTTAGAACTGGATTAATTTTTATTATATAAAGGGCTCTGTTCTAATAAAAAACTTATTACGTGGTCAATTTTCACGAAGGAAATGATAGCACATTATGAGGATACGAAGAGAAACACCTTCTTTAGAGCAACACCACAACAATTGGAAGAAAAAAGAGAAAAAGGGCTTTGTTACAAAGTGGAAAGACAAATTATGGCAACAAGGAAGTCTACCCCTCACAACTATAAAGATGGAAGTGTTGTTTCTCCTATCATTCTGTTGAAGCCCCGAAAATCGGGTCGACAACAAGGGGGATACCCACCCGGTCTGGACCTTAGTTGACAGCTCCTCATCCGTTTGGTATAGCGGGTCCGACTGGGGATAATGGGACCAGTTTCCCAATCTAAGGGTGTGTGTGTGTGTGTAGAGTTGAATGATGCTGATCTAAGAGTACTTTAAAGCTAATTTAATTCAGATTCTTAAACTAACTCTATGCTATTGTAATCTAATGAGAAACAACAAATCTAACCTACGCAAACCAAGGGTGTATTTCTTATATTATGCAATCTAAAGATATTTCAAACAATAGCTGGTAATAAAGATCATTCAGCTATTATAAGAATATAAATCAATTAAGATAAACCACTTTGCATAAGAAATTAGGCAAAATAGTTGTGAACAACATATCACATAATAAGTTATTCATATATCAGACATAAATAAATGACTCCACCGTACAAAAGTGCCAAATGGTAACTCATACATTCATGCAATAACATATAAACAACTAAAAACTATAAATCACTTTAAGAATATAAGCAGAAATGGCCAAGAGATAAAAGTACCATTTATGACTAATCCTACTCATAAACTTCAAGCAAAAATGATTTATCTCTACTTGTTCTAACATCTACTAAGAGTACAAAAGTGCAGCATGAGTAGAAGACATCAAATGCAAACATTAATAAATCTCGATCCATCCATTCATCAAAACCTCTTCTGAGGGTGCAGAAGTGCATGTTCCGAGGACAAGTTTTTGACAAATTTTTGGAGCCTTCTCTAAATGCCTGAGAAGGGTTTAAATACTACTAGCTAATTAACTTAATTACATAAATTTAGGATACGGTTTTTAAACGACCGCCCTTCTGATAAAGCAAAACTATTTCTAAAAAGTGACTCTAATTGTGAACCATTTCTATATTTGCTCCTTAGTGCTGCAAGCATGCAACATTCGCCTGGGAAAAGTCGGTTGGTCGCCTTCCGCTTTCGTTTGAGCTATCAAAATAGAAATAACAAGCGCTGGCACCACTTTCTGGTAAACTAGAAGATATTTTCGAGAATCTTCCTCTGGCTGGGTGTATTCACTGCGTGTATACTTGGTAATGGCCCAAATTTCTCTCAAACTGATTCTGCTTTTGCTATTTCAGTTTCTAGCCTTGCGAATGACTGAAAAAGTTAGGGACTTTACTCTCTGAATAATTTTCTGCATCGAAAACTACCTCCGTTCTTTATTCTGGGCTTTTCTAGTGCATAAGCTTCAGGGTTTTTTGTAAACATGTTGCTTTTGTGTGCCTTCGACTCTGAGCTTTAGGTGGCCTCTTGATATCAGCATATGTTGAGTGATACTCTGGAATCTGTGGTCCTGTCGCACGCGGCATCCATTTCTAAAGGGATCTCTTCTCTGTTCTCCGAGCATTGACGCTTTTCCCTTTTCCTTTGATGTTTCCAGCACATTGCTTCATGTTATTTCCTGTCTTACAGTTTACGCAAAGGAAAAGAGTAATGATAATAAAGATTGACATGAAAGCTTTAATCTCTTATGAATGCATAATTATGACACTCATAATGAACTGACTCTTCGAAAAACACAAAATTGTCCTTCCTGAATATTTTGGCGTACAATCATTAATTTCATTTAAGGCGCTCGCTCAATTTTGTTTAACGGACAGCTCTCCTTGAATACTGCACTGAGGAAAATTCGTGATGGGTGATTTCTGCGACTCGCATCGCAGCATCACAGATCGCAGTATCGCAGATCGCAGCATCGTAGATCGCAGCATTCAGATCGCAGCATTCAGATCACAGCATCGTAGCATCACAGCATTTAGTCATTCAGTCATTGTGTGCTACTTACGCGATTTTGCGATATGCGACGTCACATATCGGCCGTCGAATATTTCTTAAGTTTTTTCATTTAAGAGCGCTTCATAATGAATGAAACGCGATGAATTTCGCATCGCTTCTTCGCAGTTTATTATGCTCATAAGAAAACGTTTCATTCTCTTTTCGCGATGCGATAAAGTTTTAAGGAGTCAAATACAAAAATTTTCATAAAATGTTTGTTTGGATTTTTTATTAAGGGTCCCCATTTTCTTGGTGTTATTGCTAATATCAAACAAAGAGGGGGGTTGTTGGTGGCCACAACAATGGCAATTCACTGGGAAGAACCAATTATCTCTGCTTTTCTATTGAATTTTAACTTCCGAAACAGAAAAATTTTCATAAGTCTAAATTTTGTTATGGACAAATAGAGTACATTATCCCTTATCCTATCAATGATATTTTGTTTCAACCTTTTTCTATTCCAATCGTTTTCTTCCTCAGGCTTAGTCCTTGTATTTACACCAGCGATTACTTGGTCCTTTTTTAAAGATAAAATGAGGTCATCTCTGCTATGTTGGCCCTTTTTAAAATATGCTCATTTACCGTAGGTAGAGCCTCTACTGCCAGCAGGCGTCCATAGCCTCGACAGGGTTACCTGTTACCCAACAATGATCCTTTATCCTGCTTAAGGCTATCTACAACTTTTTAGAGAAAAACCCATTTGATACTTTTTCTTTTTTTATTCTCTAAAGAACAATGTCTTGGTTTGGTGGCCAAATTATGACACAGTCATTCACTTGATTTACACTTTTGCTGAACAAGCTGGCTCGTGATGAGACCCCTTGTCTTTTGATTGCAACAATCTTGAGTTGTTGCCCTGTTTTGGTGGACAGTATTGGCAAATTCATCAAGTTATAATATCTGTGATCATGATAAGCCGGCTCGTGGTGAGACCTCTTATTCTTTGAGATTTAGTGTTTTCTCGGATTGTTTCTCTTAATGCTGTGATTTTCTTTAGTAGGGAGGAAAACATTGTTTTTCCTTAAGAAAGCTCTGGACGACAATAATAGAGTTTGAAAACAGTAGTTTTTACAGAGAATAGTTATTTTATTATTGATACCTTTCATTGTGCTGATATAAAACAAATTTTTGCCAAAGGTTGCTTTCATCAAATTTTTTGAAGTTGAAACTAGTATCATATCTAGGCTAAAGTTAACTCTATCCGTCAATAATAAAGATCAGATTTCTGAAAAATTATACTATTTGTACAAGCGAAAAAAAATCAAAATCTAACAGAGAATTGGTGTCTTTTTTTCGTGAACTCCTGTAGTAACCATCTACAATTGGTTTTATTTATAAGAAAGAAGAAAAACAAAAACTATCCTACAAAAATAGAAGAGTAATCTTCTATGGAAAATATATTTTCAGGATCTGTCCATTAACAGGCAAAGAATCCTTTCTACCTGCTAAATCCTGCAACACAAACGTTGATGGGCCTATGACTTCTACAATCTGAAAAGGACCAAGCCACATTTTCTGAAATTTTGTATGTTTCCCTTTTCTTCATGAGCCTTATCCCATTTCAAAACTAGATCTCCCATCTGAAAAAAAATTCTGGTCATTATTCTTGAATCAAAAGAGGATTTTATTAGCGCTTGGTGATGAGCATGGGTTTTCTTAGCTTGTTCTCATCGTTCTTCTAATTTAATTATTTCCATTTGTCTTAATTGTAAGGAGGAAGTAGATACTTCATCGATGTATTGTACTAAAGACAAGGAGAGGGTCATTAAGTGAGTTGGAAGAACCACTTCCTTCCCATAAACTAAATGAAAGGGAGAAGTGTCGATTGAAGCTTTCTTCGTTATTCTATCTACCCATAAAGCATTTACCAAAGTTTTATGCCAATTCTTTTGGTTCTGGTCAACTGTTCTTTTAATAATCCTTATTAGGTTTTTATTTGCTGACTCAGCTAATCCATTTCCTTGCGGATAGTAGTTGGCCGAATATTTCAGTTTGAACCCTCTTTTAAGTGCAAACTCAGTCATTGCATTCCCAGAAAAGTATGAGGCATTATCAAACATCAAAGCCGTCAGCAATCCAAACCTAGTGACTGTAAATTGATCTATGAATTCAATGATGTTTTCAGAATTAGCTGTCTTGAGAGGAACTGCTTCTACCCATTTAGTAAAATATTCTGTTGCCATGAGGATGTACCTATGCTGCTTAGAAGAGTGAGGAACGATCTCACCTATTATGTCCAAGCCCCACTAACGGAACGGTTGCTCGATGTTTACCGTCTGTAGTGGCATGGACGGCTTCTTTTGTCTCCCTGCAGTAGTTTGGCAGACTTGGCATTTCCTCACGTAACTGTGTGAGTCTTTGAACAGTGTGGGCCAATAATATCCTACGCGTAAGATCTTATGTGCAGTAGCATCTCTAGCATAGTGTCCACCTACGGGTCCATCCTGGAGTTCCTACAAAACCTTTTAGGGCTTCAGTTTTCTCAAGACACCTAAGAAGCACAAAATCATAATTCCTTTTAAACAAAACATCATTTATGAGCTGATATTGTTTTGCTTTCAATCTCAGAGCTCTTTTCTTGGTGTGATCTAGGTGTGCTGGAGCATACCCATTCTTAAGATAATAAATGGTGTCATCATATAATGATTCTGTATCGTTTAGGCTTACCTCATATGTTTGTACCTCTTCAGATGAATTTTCAGGAATTTGCGATGCTCCAGCCAACATTTTGCAGAAGCCTTGACCTCTCACAATGCTTGTTGGTTTGATCTCAAGGTCGTATTCTTGTAAAGCAGTGATCCAATTTTCTCTTTTTTCACCCACATCTTTCTGTATTAGAAGATTTCGTACCGCTGGAAACGGTACTATGACCTTGGTATGGGTTTTAAGTAAGAAAGGTCTAAAATATTTGACCGCTTTGAAAACAGCGTATGCCTGTTTCTCCACGCCTGAATAGTTGAGTTCAGCACCTTGTAGATTCGAGCTAAAAAAGTGATTGGAGCTTCGGCTTTCTCTTGATTTGCTTGAGTTAGAATCACGACATATGATTTCGTTGAGGCGAATGTGTATAAGATAAAATATTCTGAAAAATTCGGGGTCGCTAAAGATGGAGCATTAATGATAGCTTGTTTGATCAGGTTGAATGCTTCATGCTCATCTTGACCCCATTTGAAATTTGAATTCTTGTTTATCATGGTTTGCAAAGGAGAAATAATTCGTGAAAAATCTGGGACAAATCTTTTCACAAAATTGATTTGACCAAGAAAAGATTGCATGGCCCTTTTATTATGAGGTAGGGATATTTCAGAAATTTATTTGATTCTATCAGGCTCAATTTGAATACCAGATTTTGACACTATGAATCATAGAAGTTTTCCTTCACTTAATGCGAAAAAAAATTTCTTTGGGTTAAGTGAAATCCCATACCTTAAACATCGTTGAAAGATTTGTTTCAAGTCTTTGAGATGGTCGCTTCGCTTCTTGGAGTACACTGTTATATCATCCAAATAAATTACTATAGATTTATTGACTAAACCCTTGAATGTGATGTCCATGGCTCTCTAAAATGTAGCGCTGACATTGATCAAACCACATGGCATCTTCTGATATGCGTATGTGCCCCATTTAGTTTGAAATGTGGTTTCTAACTAATCATCGTGATGTACTAGCACTTGATTGTATCTTGAAAATCCATCCAAAAAAGACATTAGTTCTGAGCCTGCTACTACCTGTAATATCTGCTCCATAGGAGGGAGGGGAAAATTGCCTTTTTGACAGGCTTTGTTGAGATTCCGAAAATCGATGCAGATTCTAATATCTCTGCTTTTCTTTCTAACGGGTACCATATTGGAGACCCATCTAGAATGTCTGACGGGAAAAATTATTCTGGCTTTTAGTAACTTATTCAGCTCACTTTTTATTTGATTTTCTAAGTTGGGGTGGATTTTTCTGAGTTTTTGTTGGACAAGTTTTTCGTTGTCAATCATAGGGATAGTATGTTGAATAATAGAAGTGTCGTATGTCTTCATCTCATCATAATTCTAGGCAAAAACATTTTTGTATTGTCTCAAAAGACGAATATATGCTAGTTTTTCTTTAGGGGCTAGGCCGTGGCCTAGATTAATGTTTTGTGGTTTATCATCGGTTCCCAGGTTTACTAATTCGTAGTTCAGAGTTGAACTGTAGAGCTTAGAATTAGTAGACCTTTTAAACTGATTTTTCAAATCGTATAATCCTTCCAACTTAACCACCGATTTAGGTATAGCATTATCAGTGCTATTTTGTTGTATTTGTCGATCGTGATGGTCTTCGTCAATTATTTGATTGGAGTAGGATCCTTCGGAAGTGAGGAAATTTACAATATCAGGATCATCATTAAATACTCTCCAGTTTGTAATGTTGTCAGGGATGTATAGTCTAAAGATTAATTCTATTGAGAATCTATCTTGACTAAAATCTTTGGAGGGAATGATTCTAGAGGCTATGTTAGCTAAAAGGTATGCGCTCGCGTTTTGGAGTCTGGGGATTGAAGAAATATTGAATGCTATGAAATGATCAGTGAGATCTTGTACTAAAGATTAATAGTATTTCAAATGACTTGATAGGCAATGTATGGTGTTACGTACCTGTTTGACGACAATCTCAGAGTCTCCGAAAACTTGAAGATACTTGACGTTCAACCCGATTGCTTTGTATAGGCCTTACACCAAGGCCTCATATTCCGTTGTATTGTTTGTGCAATCGAATTCAAGTCTGCATGTAAGCATGGTATTATTTCCTTCTGGACTAATCAGAATGC
>APFE030451778.1:0-25075 GCA_000404065.3 Pinus taeda | reverse complement strand
AAACATCCTGAGTCATTTCATGGTAATGTTAAAAATTTAAGTAAAATGATGAAAATGAAGATTAAGGAGAATGTCACTTTTACTTTAAGAATTTAACATTACCATGAAATTTGAATAGCTTATCAATAGTAGAGAGCGTTTGAGTGTGTTAAATAGGGTTTGGGAGGGGGAAATGGACCCCAAATAACATTTAACTAATTCATAAAACACATTGGAGTCCAAACCAATCAGCGTATACTTCAAAATTTCATTAAAAAAATGTCAAATCACTGTTTTGATGGGGTTACGGGCCACTGGTTATGACTCGGCCGAGTCAATACAGAAACGGCCGAGTTGGCCGAGTCATTGCTAACTCAGCCTACTGAACCGTTTCCTCCACCAAGTCACATTTTTGGGCAATGAAACAGATCAACTCAGCCGTTTCTGTTTCGAATCGGCCGAATTTTAAAACTATGATTTGAACAGTCATCTTCCTTTCGAACTAATACCGTTGATTTTTGGGTAGCATCGGATGTGCTCTAGCCCTGAAATTTTGTGGAGGGGCTAGCACACATGAGATCTCCAAGGCCCAGAAATCGTTTGGTGAAATTCCACCTGGATTGTATTTTATTAAAATAATTAATATTTTTAATGGGGTTCTTAAGTCTAAACTTAGGAAAATTAAAATATTAATGGGTATTAATGAAAATATGAGTGAGAAGTTTCTAAGAGACCCGGATCAAGTCTAATTAATCTTAGCCGTTGATTAGAGATTAGATCACAACCGTTGATTTCACAACATGAAAAGTATAAAGGAAGGCTTGGGGTCAGTTGGAGAATACACACACAGAGATTGAGGAAATTGATTTTCTGAGGTGAGTTCTCAGGAGGAAAATCGATTGGGGAGATCTTGCAGCTTAGGGGCAGGGATAGTTCGGGAATATTGACAAAGAGGCAGAGAGAAGCTTGTGGAGGCAGTGCAATAGCCAAGAGGACTGATACTGGGCCAGTCTAGGCCCACGCAGTCTTGACGCAGAGCCAGAAGGTCCAACGTAGAGGAGAAAGTTGCCTTCCAGGGAGAAAGGTGGAACTGTCGGAACTGCTGGGAACACTGACGCAGTGGGCAAAAGAGCTGACACAGAGCATGTTGGGCTGACGCAGGGCCAGCGCAGAAGTAGCTAGGCTAGCCAATTTTGCTACCGAATCAACCAAAATCTACCAGGTGAAGTGAGGTAAAACTCACTTGGATTTTCTGCCATTATATTTCTCTGTCACTAGTTTGTCGGGAGGGCAACCAACATTTGTATTCAAAACTACTACTTAATAATAGAAAAACCTCAAAGCTACTGCACCAGTTTCCGCGCATTGGGTTTTTTCCGGGGATGCTTAGTCCAAAAATAACTGTCCTTTGTGTGGTTGTCTCATTTATTTTTTAATACTTGATCTATATATTGGTGTAGGCTACAGTCTATTTGCATTAATATTTTCTGAATAATTCTGAAAACAACTTGTTAAAATGAAGAACACAAGTAGACAATGCAAATTAGTTTACTGCAGTAGGATTTCTGATTTGTTAGATTCAGAAATTTTCACAAATACAACTGGAGCAACATACGGACTTCTACTTTTTGTGATAACGCTACATTTTAAAAGATCATCAACTAATCTTTCAATTTCGGTTTTTTGATGATGTGGATATCAATACAATTTGATGTTGATGGGATTTGATAATGATTTGACTTCGATTGTATTCTCGATTTCTCTTTTAGGAGGAAACTTCATTGGAGGTGCTTGGAATACTTTTTCGTGCTTTTGAATCGGCTCTTGGACTTTCGGTGCTTCATCATTGACCAGATTTGAAGTCAACATTTCTACTTGACGACACTGTACTAAATAAGATGGTGCTCCCTTCTGAATCATTTTCATCATCTGGGATGATGATACAATTTGATTTTCAAGGGGTTGGAACCCATATAGCTTGTATTTCTGCTGTTCCCATTTAAATTTTATAAATTGCTTCTGCTGGTTGGCAAAGTAAGTGCCTAGGGTTTGACGCCATTGGATACCTAGGACCACATCCACCCCTCCTAATGGTACAGTGTAAAACAGAGATTCCAGATTATAGTATTGAATATGTAATTTGACTTTATGGCATTTCCCTACATTTTCAATTTTCTTACCCTCAGCTACCATAACCTTCATATTGGGCATGGAAAATGTAAAAATGTTGAGTCTTTTCGCCATAGTTGAGTCCAAAAAGTTGTGGGTGCTACTAGCATCGATCAAAACAATTACGTTGCTCTTCTTGATATCTCCTTTCAACTTTAATGTCTGGGGCTGCGATATACCTGGCATGGCCGATAATGACACTTGCGGAATATTTTCGTTATCTAGTTCTGGAGAGAATTCTGGAAAATCTTTAGTTTCTTCTATTTCTGGTTCATCACTGTCTAAATCATTAATTGCTTCACATTTATACAAGTTCTTGGTCTCTTTTCCTTTAGCACCCCTATGTTTAGGGTCCCATTTTTTGCCACAACATTTGCACTTTCCCTCTTTCATTCTTTGCATTTCCAAGTTAGTTTTTTCTCCTTCACAAAGATGTGGTGGAACATATTTTGTGTTATCCGTGTTCGCAGTGTGGGAAAATCTTCGTCTCGAATATACTCTTTCAAATTTTGGCCATTGCACCTTTTCGTGCTTCATTTCAGCAACTTTTTCCTTCTGTCTTGCTACTTCTATAGAAGTGATGTGATGAAGCTCAAGTTCAACTTGGAGATGGGGTTTAAGTCTCGTGATGTATGATTGAATGAGACGAGTTTCTGATAATCCAGGTACTCGTGTAGCTAAAGTTTCCCATTCTTGAGTGTATTCATCCACATCTCCTTTTTGTTGCAGTCCGGTGACTGCTGAGAAGAACTCTTATTCCTTGACACCTTGAAACCTTTTAAAGAATGCATTTTTGAATTTCCTCCAACTGATAGCAAGTGTTGCCTTTTTCCACCACATATACCAATTATATGCTTCACCTTCCATTTGCATGGATGCATCCCTGAGCTTTTCGTCATCATTGTCAATATCATAAATCTCAAAATATTCTTCTGCTTTAATGAACCATGCAACACTGCACTTCTTGTTACTGTCAAATTTGGAGAGTTCAAGTTTTTCTCTTCATCGATATGTCGCAATTGTTGGAGTAAAGAGAGGGTATTGATTCACAAGCTGCATACTTGAGAATTGATTCCAGAGCTGCATATATTGAAAATTCATGTTACTGTTTTATTAATGGGGTATGGACGATGCTTTTGGAGACTCGGGTTTCTCATGTGAGTCTAATGAGTTTGACGAATCTGGAGAATTGAGATGTTGAGTAGCTTCATTATTCTGAGGTATTTGATCAGGTGTAATCTTCAACTTGTCACAAATACAAGTCAACATCACCATTGCTTGACTATGATTTAGATTCACCATATTTGAAAGGATTGCATGATCCCTTTTAAATTCATTATGGTTTTGCTCGAGCTGACTCGATATTCTCTTTGATGTATCCTATAGTGCCTCGATTTGTTCACCATGTCCGATCACCTTGGTCTCAAGATCTATCAATCTTTTATTGAAATTGGCCATCGACATTGATGAAGCCATTGATCGAGTATGTGGTGGTGTATATTTATCCAACTTAACCTCTTCTTTAACTCGAACTTAATTTTTTTTTTAATAATTAATTAACTATACAATAATTATAATTAATAGTTAGAATTAATTAATTATTTTTTAATTATAAATTAATTTTAATTAAATACTATATAATAATTATAATTAATATGTAATAATTAATTAATATATTTTTGATAATTATATTTAATAATTACCACGTTATGAGGGTATGAATGAAGCGTGATAATAGTGGAGGCTTTTTAAAAATGTAGGGAAAAAGGGCTACAACTATTGGCAGGATAGCGGGGTGTTGGATGGTCAATGAAAATAGAGACAACGATCGGAGAGGTTGGACATGGAAGCAGAATAATGGGCGTGACTTATGAGGTATGAAGTCGAGCTAGCCGAAGGGGAATCGGGACTGCTTGACAGTGGAAGGGGAACGATGAACGGAGATGACAAATGTTAACAACAGTAGCAGAGAAAGTAGAAGGGTCGGTGGACGGCAAACGTGGGGAATTAGTGGGCGAGAAAGACAGGGGAGCGGCTGGATGGGATCAATCAACGGGTCGGGCGGAATTGACTGTGGAGTGGATGCAACCAAATAGCGGAGTGGACACGATCGGGCATGGAATTATAGGGACAAGTAGTGTGGACAATGGTTGGGAACGAAAAAAACAAGATCGTGATTATATGCAGTGGAGTAATACATTTCTGTGAAACGCCTTGCTGGGGAACTGAAAGAAGAATAGACATTATTACTTATTGAATGATGTTTACAACTGCGGGAGGCCCTGGCTTAAATACAACCCTGGTGCCTCTTGGTGAATGGGCATGATCATTGATCATGCCCTTTCCTAATTACTTACTAATTACAGACTATTTAATTTTATATAACACATACTCGATCCTTTTTGTTTGCCATTCTCATTTCCTTTTGTTTTAAATAGGATTGGAGAATTTGAGGTGGATCTATTTGGACACATGTTTTTGAGGAGCTAGTGGTTTTTGTAGAGCTACTTGCACTATGTAGGGTCAGTCCAATCCATGTCTTAAACACACTTATGTCTTTCCCACATCGTCATGTATGTATTTCCTTGGTTATGGTACAACATTATCTAGATCTCCCACCTAGCAATCCTATAGTTCATGACATTCCATATTTTAAGGAATTGCACAAGTCCTCATCACAAGGTTTTCAAGGGTCATAATTTGACAAGCTCAAGTAGTCAATGATGAAATTTTCAATGAACATGCAAGCTAAAGCGAGCCCAACAAAATCAAATTGTAGAGAAATGTAAATTGCCAGAGCACAATGTGAAGGTCAAACATCTAAACGCCATGTTTGTTGAATGATTTGTCCTAGATATTGAAGTCATTGTGACAAGCCATCTTCATTTGCAAACGAAGTATAAACGATTTAAGGTCACTTTCTTTTTTTGCCCTAACATTGGACGAACTTCCCCTTAGAGCATCCTTGAGCTAGAAACAAGATCCTTCTTCATAATTCTTCCTGACTCCATATCCCCAAAAGGAATTAGGCACTGATCCACCATAAGAAGATCACCTTAAAACCTTTTTCTTCACATTTTCCCCTTTTCTAGGTCTAGCTACACTGGGCCACCTAGGGCATCACTTTCCCGACAAAGTAGCCATAGAAAAAGTTCGATCTTCTAGTATCTACTGCGCTTGTGTGTCCTCAAGGTCTCCTCCAAATTTGAAGAAATTCTGACAGTGGAATTGTGAGATTTTCGAAGCCTTAGCTCTAACATCAAACTTTTCCTTGGTGTTCCGTTGGCTAGTACCTCATTGGATCAATTTGACACCTCTAAGTGAAAATTCTTGTTTTCATCCTTTCCCCTTCCTTGTCTGGGTTAAGATCATCATTGGTTGTTAAACTCCCTCTGCTTAACCTAGGTTGGGTCCAATTGGTCCCGTGTGGTCCCATACCTTTGAAAAGTTAATTTTTCAATAACCACTTGGAAAACCAAGTTCAATAAGGATTTTAGGAATTGTCAAACTCCTTTACAAGACACATTCCCTAAACCTAGCCCTCAAATCCTCACGTCCTCCCCATAGAAAGCTTTGGACCTTGCTTGAAGGGCAAGTAAGCTCCATTCTTAACCTCCTTCTAGGAAAAGGATCATTAAGCTCACTTCACACCCATTTGTTGATTCATCCTTCATAAGTGACTTTCCATATATAGGGTGTCCTCCGATTGGTGAAAGTCTGTAAAGTGTAGGGAGTCTTAGCTAAGGTGAAAGTGGGCTAAGTCTCCATTTTTCACCTTGATCTAGCAGTTGTCCCTTTAGGAGTCCCTTTTAGCCCCCCTGCTAGTTTGAGCGGTAACACATATCATGGACACTTTTGGGCGTGGATTGGTGAGGTGATTCCGCGAAAAGAGTGGGTTTGGTTTGTACTCTTGTCTCCTTTGTCCAATTTGAGGGTTAGCCTTGTATCCTAGTCCCCGAGGGTCTCTTTTATTTGCTACTAGCTTTAGGGGTGGCACCACGTGGGAAACCTTGATTTTGGTTGCGTGGTCCTGCTTCTTGACACCATATGCATCACTCTCCAAAGCTCATTCTAAGCCCATTCACCATATTTCCCATCTGGGTCCACATTTGTCCATTTTATCTGCAAGGAATTAGCCTCCCTCTCCCCTTGTCCACAATTTGGGTCAGCCCTAGAATGATGCCCCGGAAGTTCATGCAGCTAAAAGAAAAAGAAAACACATAATTTGGCCACTCTCAACAAGAAAAGTACCATAAAATGTAAAAGATGGTCGGGACATACACATTTAGCACGTGCGCAAAAGCCAAACATGTGCTCTACCCCTTTCATTGTGGTTGTCAGCATGGTTCCTGTTGGATTTTTGGGTAGCATCAAATGTGCTCTAGCTTCGAAATTTTGTGAAGTGGCTAGAACACATGAGATCTCCAAGACCTAGAAATCGTTTGGTGAAATTCCACCCGGATTGTATTTTATTAAAATAATTAATATGTTTAATGGGGTTTCTAAGTCTAAACTTAGGAAAATCAAAGCATTAATAGGTATTAATGAAAATATGGGTGAGAAGCTTCTAAGAGACAAGGATCAAGTCTAATTTAATCTTAGCCGTTGATTAGAGATTAGATCACAACTGTTGATTTCTCAATAGGAAAAGTATAAAGGAAGGCTTGGGGTCAGTTGGAGGACTCAAAATACACAGAGAGGGAGCAACACTTGAACTAGATCGAAATTCTGGGGCGTGGTTTGCTGGGAATTTCAGAGTAAGCTTCTAGTGCAAAAAGGCAGTTTGGCTGCGGGACTTTCGTCCAAGGATGAGAATACATAACAAAGAGGCAGAGCAGCACCAGGAAGAAGCAACGCAACTCCAGGAGGGTGACGCAAAGGCTGGAGGGCTGACATGGTCACTTAGAGGCAGCGGTGGGGTTTTTGTGAGGCAGATCGAGCATCAGTTCAGCAGATCGATTTATGAGCTGGGAAGCCTCACTGGGAGGGTGATGCATTTCCAGCGCAGAGCTGGGAGCAACCATCACTGCACAACACTGGGGACGATGCAGTCACTTGTGGGGTTTGTTCATCCAGTTGTTGGATCCACCAAAATATCTGTCTCCGGATAGAGGTACTTCTGTCAGTTTATTCTCTGTTGGGTGAGACAGATTTGGTACCCTAGTTGTATTCAAAAATCTGCTTAATAATAAAACCCTCATATCTGTTGCACCAATTTTCTCGCATTGGGTTTTTCCGGGGATGTTTAGTCCAAAAGTAAGTGTCCTTTGTGTGGTTGTCTCATTTATTTTTCGGTACTTGATCTGTATATTGGTGTAGGCTATAGTGTATTTGCATTAATATTTTCTAAATAGTTTTGAAAAATAACTTGTTAAAATGAAGAACACAAGTAGGTAATGTAAATGAGTTTACTGCAATAGGATTTCTAATTTCTTAGATTCAAAAATTTTCACATGGTATCAGAGCGATTGCAGATCAAGGAGGATTGAAGCCATCAGCGAAAGGACAGAGGAAACTATGTGCGTGAAGATAGTTGTCCCGAGAGATAACGCAGTTTCCAGCCAAGAGAGCAAAGGGGTGATGTAGTCACCAAGGGAGGCTCACGCATAGCTTGCGTCAGCCTGATCGGGTGACATTGTTGCTACAGAGGGCAGCGCAGTGGTTAATGGGCCAACACAAACATTGTTGAGTCTCATTTTCCAGTTGTCATTGCTAGAGGTGCAACGTAGATTTCATCTGGAGTCGTTGGCGGGGTGTTGATTCTCTTGGTGCAGAACAATACCTACTGGGGCACAAGCAAAGTAGAAAGAATCAATTCCTCATAAGATTTCTTGCCAAGAAATCTAGATCCAGTGCTGAGCAGGAACAAAGAGAGATCAGAGAGGGGTGGTTCGACAGAGGTTGGCAGAAGGATTTCCATGAAGGAAATCGAAATTCAAAGGGAGCTTGTTCCTTAGAGGATTTCTAGTGCCAAAGAAATCCAGATCTGAGTTTTGTTGGGGCAGTAGCGAAAGAGAGAAGAGAATCAGTTTGACATTCGACATTTTGTAGAGATGGCAGCCACATCTCCAGGAGGGAGGTGGGGAGATTTAGAGCTATAGTTCGAAAGAGCTACAGAAGGGGCAGGATCCTTAAGGTGCCCAACTCTTTGATCACATATGGCTACGGGAACCCCTAATGATAGCAGCAGAATGATGGGAGTTAGTTGGTGCAAGTGATGATGGAACAACAGTGGCAGAGCTAGAGTGCTCAAAGTATGAAGCAGTGCAGTGGAGTGTTGCAACAGTGCGGGAGGCACAAAGCAAAATACAACAACAACGCAGTAGCATCAGAGGGTCAACATAGATTAGCAGTAGAGGTAGCTTCAACATCTAGGGGCATCTCTACTGACCAACATGTCAGCTTTTGGGTGGCTTTTCAGTTGCTTACTTCTCAGCAATTGAGTAGCAGTGCAACAGTTAGCAGTAGCTGCTATCGGCAACATGATGCAACATATTGAGAGGGAGTTGCAGTACAGATACAACAATGATAGTGGCAATGTCATGGGCAGCAACACAGATTGCAGCAGCGCAATGGATGAAGGGCAGCAGGCCCAGCATCAGCAGCGCAGAGGACCGATGTCGTGGATCAATGTGATACTTCTACTAGGAAGTATTGCTAGAGCACATTCCTTGCTAAGAGGGAGTGTTGATTTTTTAGGTAGCATCGGATGTGCTCTAGCTCCAAAATTTTGTGGAGGGGCTAGAACACGTGAGATCTCCAAGACCCAGAAATTGTTTGGTGAAATTCCACCCGGATTGTATTTTATTAAAATAATTAATATTTTTAATGGGGTTGCTAAGTGTAAACTTAGGAAAATTAAAGTATTAATGGGTATTAATGAAAATATGGGTGAGAAGCTTCTAAGATACGAGGATCAAGTGTAATTTAATCTTAGCCATTGATTAGAGATTAGATCACGGTCGTTGATTTCTCAACAAGAAAAGTATAAAAGAAGGCTTGGGGTCAATTGAAGAATACACAAAAAGATAGAAACACTTGAGCTAGATCGAAATTATGGGGCGTGGTTTGCTGAGAATTTTGGAGTAAGCTTCTAGTGTAGAGGAGCAGTTCGGCAGTGGGACTTTCGTCCAAGGCTGAGAATACATAACAGAGAGGCTAAGCAGCACCAGGAAGAGACAACACAACTCTAGGAGGGTGAGCAGAGGCTGGAGGGCCGACGCATTCACTTAGATGCAACGCTGGGATTTCTGTGAGGCAGATCGAGCATCAATTCAGTAGATCGATTAATAAGCCAAGAAGGCTCACTGGGAGGCTGACACGGCTCCTAGAGGAGGTGACACAGTTCTAGCGCAGGGTTGGGAGTAGCCATCGCTGCACAGCACTGGGGACAACACAGTCACCTGTGGGGTTTGCTCATCTAATTGTTGGATCCACCAAAATATTTGTCTCTGGATAGAGGTACTTCTACCGGGTTTATTCTCTGTTGGGCAAGCCGGATTTGGCACCCTAGTTGTATTCATAAATCTGCTTAATAATAAAACTCTCATATCTGCTGCATTGGTTTTCCCGCATTGGATTTTTTCGGGGACGTTTAGTCCAAAAATAAGTGTCTTTTGTGTGGTTGTCTCATTTATTTTTCAGTACTTGATCTGTATATTGGTGTAGGTTATAGTGTATTTGCATTAATATTTTTTGAATAATTCTGAAAAATAACTTGTTAACATGAAGAACACAATTAGGTAATGCAAATTAGTTTACTACAATAGGATTTCTGATTTGTTAGATTTAGAAAGTTTCATAGTTCCTAGGTTCCTGCATATTGACCCCTTTCATCATCAAGGAACCCATGATTGTTCCAACCCCTGGTGGGCAATGAACTGCCCCACCTTAAAGGGCATATCACTGCTATATCCTACACATCATGCTCTCATCCCCGAAGCTTCGAGCACTTATAAAAGAAAAATCAATAAAAGGAAAAAAGGCATATGAAGTAAGGTAGAAAAACAAAGGCCACGATAACTCATGTAGCACGATTGCTTCCTCCTACATTCATATACCCAAGTGTGGGCTACCCTTATTATGGCTACCCTTGTATTATGGCATGTGGCTTGGAGCCTTCCCTGATACCCCATTCCGTTCTACCATTATATCACATGCCACCTACCACTCGATGGATGTACTATAGACATGTCACCCCCTTTAGAAAAGAAACCACTTAATAGGGTCCTTGGTTAACTGCCCTTATTGAGCTTAGAGACACCCGTACATGCTAAAGCCCACTATGGAAGGCCATGCCACAATGAAGTGTTCATTTCATTCCATGATTTGTAAGCTCTTCTACTCAATTACTCTAATGATTTATTGTACTAGAAGGCAAAGGGACGCATTGGATCTTATATAGTATTGCAGGTGGGTCTCCATTTGGGGTTTGGTCTCCCTATATGAGGTCCAAGCCCTCCAAAGGGTCAAATTGGCACTTGTAGGGTGAGCATTGAGAGCCATGGGCCACCACCATAGCAAAGAGCAAATTGCCACTTCATGGATCCCTCATCACCATTCATTTATTGCTTGTGTTCCACCATTTTGGATGAGGATGATGCACTTGGACCACCATGCCCAATCGGCTTCACACTTGCACCAGACACTTGGCAGATGTTCCAAGACCCAGATAAGGATGTGTCGCACCATGGGAGACAAAGGGAGGGCTTATGTCATCATTCTAACCCTTATAGATGGTATACAAGCATTATTGATCCACTTGGAGACTCATGAGGATACCATTGCGCCCCCACACCCACTTGGGGACAGCACATTTGATTTGCTTCGATATCAAGGGGCCAACCCCTTGACCGCTATGTTTGGAGCCTATTCTCTCATCTTGGCAGACTTTGGACTCCACTAGGCCTCTTCAAGGGCCCAAAGATTCATTGTATTTACTATTTTTCCCTCTTGAGTGGCTTATCTTTGTATTATTGAACTATCTTGGTGGGTTTGTCACCAAGTCATGTCATTATTGTACATTATTTTATTATTTGGGGTCTAATTAGGCCTAATTAGGCAAATTGAACTCATTAGGAAGGATACAAATTGATGAGAGCTCATTTGAGTTTCACCATCACTTGGGTTTAGATCATTTGTTTCTTCTGGAAATATTGTTGGGCCTTTCGATTGATGAATTAGAGATCTAATGCATTTCGATGTTTGGAAAAGTTTAATATCTTGTCTTGGAGCTTTGATTTCTTTGCATCTTGATGACTAGAATAATTTCGCTATACTTGTGAGTACCTTTTTCATGCTTATTTGTAATTTAGTCTCATAACAATTGTCTATGGAATATTTTCCTTCATGAAGTCAGTGTAGCTACTCTTTGTGTGAAGTTGTTGGGCTTGTCTTTGTGAGGTATTTTCATATGATCATTTGAAGTATGGTGAATTATTGTCCTAGAGGCACACCAATGTTCAGGAATTGCCTTGATAAGTCATCATTGCAATCTAAGTCATAGGACACGTCCTCCAAGGTCCTGTGTCCCATATTTAACGTGTTGGACACGAAAACAGCCCTAAAACGTGTCGATAATGTTTTTTATCGTGTCCTATAAAACGTAAAACATATTCAATCGTTTTAGTCATGTCCTAGTCATGGAAAACGAGTATTCTAAGTCTAAAAAACGTTGCCCTAACGTTTTTTCTCCGGTTGAATACGTACCCCACGAAATCAATGGTTTAAAGCCAACACAATTATTTTTTCGGGGTTCTTTTGCTATTTTCCTCCACCGTTTTCCTCCGTCGTCACTCTCCATCATTGCATATTCTTTGTGTGGAGCTGAGTCATCTCCGTGGACTCATGGAGCCGTTTGGTCGCAGCGTGTGTGAGGTTTGGCAACTTGGCAGGCTGCAGCGTGTGTGAGGTTCACTGGTTCCCGTTCAGGTAAACTATGGTCCATCGCTGTATATTCATCGTGTGGAGCCGAGTGTGGAGCCAAGTCATCTTCGTGGACTCGTGGAGCCGTTTGGTCGCAGCGTGTGTGAGGTTTCGCAACTTGGCAGGCTGCAGCGTGTGCGAGGTTCCCTGGTTCCCGTTCAGGGAAACCGTGGCCCGTAGACCATATGGATAATGGCGCCAGGCATATATATATTCAATAAACGTCAATTAATGTGAGCTATTCGCTATTTTAATTTAACGATTGCATGAGCACATGGGTGATATGCATCATTCCCAGCTTAGCATATTTATGTATCAGTATAATGTTATTTACTTATTTAACATAGACACAGTTAAACTTAAGCGGCAAGCCCAAAGTCCCAAAGTCATATGGAATTGTGTTCTGTGTTCAATTGCATTGCAGAAGAGTATGCCCAGAATTATATGAAAAGTTGCCACTTCCAGCAAAAAGGCCAGACAACTTACAAGGCTTCTAGATTTTTTCCTCTAGAATCAGATTTTTCAGAGATTGGTTTCTTTTCTCGCTTGGTTTATTTCCTCCAGAGTCAGATATTTCACTATTTAGAAATGTACAGAAAACAAATAGTAAAATATGTCTGCTGAACAGAATTATCAAATCTGAAACAATGAAATCTGAGGTTTAAAAAAACAGTTATTTGATTTTTAGACAAGAAGTAAATATAATTTTAGACAACAAGAAAGCATTCTTAAAGTGGGTCAAATACTGTTTTCAGATTTCACTAAAGATCATGTTTGGAATCTTATATAATTCACCCTCAACATATTTCCGTATATGCCTAGAGCTGCGTTCTGGCATTATGAAAGTTAAATTTATTGGTAACTCTGTTAGTGACTGAGGTGGTAAAAAAGGATTGAAATAAGTCTCTAGTATCCAATCAACCACCTATATGACAAGAACTGTCTTTTGTGCCTCACTCCCTAACATGAGGGAGTATCCATCATGCTCAAAACTTTCTGAGCTCAAAACCCCTGCAAATTTGTTTGTTGTTTTGATGAACCGTCTTCTCAACTGATGTAAGGAGAAAAGATAAAAAAACTGGAGAAAAGAAGTCTGATATATTTATAAAATTATATATAAAACCCAGATTCCATAATGATATTTATAGCTAATTGTTTAACTTTAATCATTTTTTTTTGTAGGTGAAGGATTGTGGACTTTATAACAGCAAGAAGATTAATGGCTCAATCATCAAGGGTGGTGCTTTTAGTGATCCCCCTCTCCAAGTTTCTTTGTTTCACCTTCTATTGGTCATAGTGCCCCAAGTGCTTCAAGTGAAGCTTTAGGTGCTTCTCAGCTGACATTAACATATGATGCTGTTGTAGCAAGACAACAAGCACAACTAAGAAAATACCCTCTCTGGAAGTATGTAACCAAGAAGCAAGCGCCAAAGGCTGGTGCAGGAGGGAATGTGCTTTGGTCTTGTAATTTCTACAAGGGTGAATTTAAGAGAACTTACTTTCGAGTTAAGGGCCATTTGTTGGGCCTTTCTTGTGGAATTGGAGCATGGAAAAGGATCAGTCCTAAAGAAAGAATGGATTTGGAAAGGGAGGATGCAGCTGGCTTTGGGAATGTGGTGGCAGCAAGCAGGAAAATTAGTAAAAATGAAGATCCTCTTCCATTCTTGAGGAAAGCTAATAATAGTAGATTTGGTAGAGGGGTTGAAATTCAGCCAACAAAAAAGAGGGCAGCCCAAACCTGTGGTGGTCCAATGGACAAGATTTTTCAGCATGAGAAGTGAAATGAGGTTGATCTTACAATGGTATTCTTTTTCTATCTCAACTTCATTTCCTTTAATGTTGCACGGTCTCCTTTGTTTATGGAGATGTGTTGAGCTCTAGTTGATATGGCTCCAATTGGGTATGTGCCTCCAAATTCAGAGAAGCTTAAAATCACATTGTTGGTTAAGGCAAGGAAGGAGGTGGATAAAATTCTACAACCTATTAAATCATCATGTATCTCATCTAGTGTCAGTATTGTTTCTGATGGATGGACAGATACAACACGTCATCCTCTCATCAATTTCTTGGTATATTCTCAAAATGGACCAGTTTTCTTGAAAGCAGTTGATGCTCTTGGACAATGCAAGGATGCACAATATATGGGTGTGTTGTTTATTAAATTTATTGAAGATGTAGGCGTTGAAAGTTGTGTGCAAATCATCATCACAGATAATGCACCTGTTTGCAAAGTTGTTGGCTTGATTGTGGAAACTAAATATCCACAAATATTTTAGACACCATGCATTGTTCACTCTTTGAATTTAGCGCTCAAATCTATTGCTTCAAATGTGAGATGGATTGGCAATCTTATTGAGGATGCACGCCATATCCGAAATTTTGTATAAAAACATACCAATGCCCTCACAATATATAAAGAGTACACACATCTATCGTTGTTGAAGATTGTAGATACCCAGTTTGCTTCCTCATTCACCATGCTTAAGAGGTTGAAGGAGGCGAAAGCTGCTCTTGGGGCCATGATTACTTCAGAGCTTTGGTCTTTTTGGAGAAAGACAGATCAAACTGCTTCAAAAAAGGTAAAGGATACAGTGTTAGATGATGGTTGGTGGGAGAGGGTGGATCTTACCATAAAAATCATGAACCCTATTATTTCTTTCTTGCGGTTTGCAGACACGAACCAACCCATCTTAGGAGAGGCTTATGAGGGTTGGGATTCCATGATTGAATCTATTAAGACTATTGTTATGGAGAATGAGTGCCCTGGACAGGAGACATCAACAGAGAGCTTATGGTCCACCATACAAGATATTCTTATCTCTAGGTGGGATAAGAATTGCACACCTTTGCATTGCTTAGCTCACTCTTTGAATCCCAAGTACTACAGTCAAGAGTGTCTCCGTGGTGGGACCTCACACAGATACCCTCCTCACATGGATAGAGAGATTTCACAGGGGAGGAAGATAGCATTCTGAAAGATATTTCAGGATAGAGCATCTTTTCTTGAGGTGGAGGAAGGCTTTGTAGAGTTCTCCACTGGCACTAGGAGATTTAGGGGGTATGATGTACTTGGAGATAGGGGGGTCAAAGGTGCCTATGCTTGGTGGGCAACTCATGGGGCAGCATGCCCTATTCTACAATAGTTAGCCTTGAGGGTCTTCTCTCAAATTACTTCATCTTCTTGTTGTGAGAGGAATTGGAGCACTTATGGGAATCTATATATTTTGAAAAAGAGCAAGCTTGAACAATCCAAGGCGGAGACAATGGTGTATGTGCACACCAACCTTTGTCTTATTTATAGGCAGAGAAAAGAGTGGTTGAAGGGAAAGACAAAGATGTGGGATGTGTTTCCTGACGATATGGGCTTGGACGATAGTGTTGAGTTAACATTAGCCAACATGGATCTTAATGACCCAGTGCTAGATCCAGTGAATTTTGATGATGAGCCAGAGTATCTTGAGGGGTCATCCTCCACACCAACAAATGCAACAACAGATCTTGGATTGGACATAGAGGGGGAGGATGGAGTACAGTCAAATCGCAGTGGCAGTGATGGTGACTATGACATAGAGGACATGGACTATTGATAGAGTGATGAGTCATGGACTCGTGGCTCACTAGCTAGTGGCTAGTGACTCGTGAGTCATGACCAGTACCATTGACGAGTCACGATAGTGACAAGCTATGATATTCCTACTTATTTTGTATCTACTCTTTTGTATTTTCCAATGGCATTCTCTCAGGAGTCAGTATCTATGTAAACAGTAATACATTTTGATTTTGATGACTTAATGGAAAATCAACATTTTATGGTTTTAATATCTAAGTTCTAAATTTATAGTTAGTAGTTTCTTCTATGTTTGTAAGTTGTACATGAACAATGAACATTGAACATTCAAGAATCAAGATCAAGCATATCACATTCTAATTTCTAAATAGTAAATTATGTTTCTATGTATTTTTTTAAAATGAACTATGAACTTTGAAGTAATTGTATTTTAATTTGATTAGATAAGCTGCAGCCTGCAATTTAATATGGATCAAAAACTATATTTCGGTATATATATATAAAACATGTCCCTCGTGTCTTGTTTCCGAGTCGATGCATTTCGTATTGAATACTCGTATTTACGTGTCGTGTCATGTGACTTAGTTTGCAATATAAAGAAGTATAAATTTCCCTTTGTAACCTAGCTGTTGCTTAGGCCATAAGAAGTTGTTGGGGAACTCCTTGGTTGGAACTAAGCCTATCTAAGCATTGATTTCATTTGACTCCACTCTCCCAATTGGCTAGGCATTGGTCTAGTCCTAAGGTGATCACAAAAGAATGTTCTTTTTCACCTCCTTTTCTCTTTAAGGCCTAACCCCAGAAGGCCTCCTAACGAATCACACGAAATCATTTGTGGCCATTAAAAACCCTTGAAAAATCGGTCTAAAATTGCGTTGGGGTCCTCCAATTTTGAGCTCAATCTCACAATGGAATCCCAAGATATTGCAAGCCCTAGCTTGAAGACCGTTCTTCTCCTCAGGTTCCCTTGAGTTGGTGTTGATTTGGATCACTGCACTTAAATTCCAAAAGAAAATTTCCCTTTTGATCCTATTCTTCTCCCTAACCTGGTCAAGTCCATCCATTGTTGATCAACTCCACAACTTTGACCTAGTTTGGGTCCACTTGGGTTCTTTGTGGTGCCACAATTTTGTGACTCAAATTCCAAAAGGATTACATAGAAACCATTTCTCCTTTAGGATTCTTAGGTCTAGGATACCTCTTTGTTAAAGGGTATTCTCAAATCCTAGGTCTAGGTATCCCCTCAGCCCTTCCTAGAGAGCCAATCACCTTGCTTCCAAAGCAAGTAAGACAATTATTTGAGCCTCTCTTGTGAATAGGCTTTAGGAATCACTCCACATCATATCATCAATCCATCTATCCTTGTGATTCCTCTCATATCGAGACTCTTGCCATCGATGAAAGTCTATAAAGCACAAGGAGCTTTAGATGACATGACAATGGGCTATTGCTCCATTGTTGCCCCTTGACCTAGTAGTTGCTCTATAAGATCCCCTCCTTGGACCCTTGCTAGTTTAAGCGGTAACATGCCCGACTTTATCAAATTTAAAATATTTTAACCATTTTATATATGACCATTATTCTTGACCTTGTTATGTTGAGCTAACTTTGGTCACTATTTTAGAATTGCCAATTCGAAGAATAATTTGAATTTCCATTCAAATTTTGAAGCTAAATCCTTGATGCCCTTAGTTCAACATTAATATGATTTTTTATTCACTTTTGACGCCCAAAATATTTAATTTATTCTTTGACCAAGATATTAAACTTATTTATTTTTCCTTTGACCTTTGATTTGACCAAGGTGACGGTCCCATATGGTCACCCTCTGGGGTTTTAGTGCACGAACTAAGGTCTTCAACTCCAAACTCAATTATCTCTCAAACCAAGAGGAACTACGTGGTGTTCCACATGCCATTGGAAACATCTCGACGAAGAGAATCCAATGACGTGGATCTACAAGTCAAACTCAATGATTTGACACTTCAAAAACCCTCAACAAAGTCGGGGTACATCCTCAGTCCAAGGGACCCAAACCCTTGTGAAAATTCAGAAACCTTAATATTATAGAAGCAACTGGAAATTATTCTCCTAATTTTTATTTTAATTAACAATTTATTTATTGTTTCCTATAGCAAATACTAAATAACTCACATTGTAACCTACACAAATAAAATTGCGGAAGAATAAATGCTGGAGGAAATGCTAACACAGACACATAAAATAACATAGTTATTTTAAGACAAATGTCCCCGGAAAAACCCAAATTGGGAAAACCAGTGCAGCAGTGAGGGTTTTATTTTATTAAGCAACAATGAAATCTAAGTACATCTATGGATGCCCAACTGGCAATCCAAACAACAAGAAAATCTAGCAGAAATATTCCCTAAGCAACCCCAACACTTGCGCTTCCTGCACTCATGTTGCTTGCTCTCGTGTTCCTGGACTAGGAATAACTCAGCCTCTTGCTACTACCTCTTGGGATCTGGAAATCTTCCTCCAAATCACTGTCCCTGCCCCTCACTGACACTGCGTCCCTCTCTAGCTCGAACTCTACTGTTGCTAGCTCAATCTGCACAAGGAACTGCTGCTCAAATGTATTCTCCAAGTGCCCATCGACTTCTTCTTATAATCCTCTTTTGGGACTCCCAGAACCAATATTAAATATTAATCGATGGTTGGGATTAACTAGAAGTCAATCCATGTGAGTTTCTAGAACATTCACACCTTGACATAATTAATTCTAATTAATTAACCATATTCCCTAAGTTTAGACTTAGCAAATAATTAAAAACTAGCCAATAATCTAATTAAGTCATTTCAAGGCAAAATTTCTAGAAACGATTTCCGGGTTTTGGAGATCTCGTGTATTCTAGCCTCTCCACAAAATTTTGTGGCTAGAACACATCTAATGCTACAAAAACTAACACTCCCTCTTAGCGAGGAATGTGTTCTAGTGATCTACAATACATCTTGTGACAATGCCTTGTCTCTGCATCATCTCCTGTCATGCTACTGATCTCTAGCAATAATGCCCACCAACCATTGCGCAACTCTGATATATGTTGCATTTGTGCTACTGTTGACACTGCCATACTGTTGTCAACCATGCATCTGCATTGCAACTCTCTCTCAGTTGTTGTTGCTGCAACTATAACTACTGCAACTGAGAAACATCCTAAATACTGAATTAATTGTGTTCGGTATGATGCATTCGTCTCCCGAGTCCTAACTGCTACTAGCTGCTGCACTGTCTACTAAAGAATTTGCATTGCTACTGCCTCTACTATTATGCCACTCTGCACTGTTGCCAACACTGCACTGCGCTTCTCAGCATCTGACTGCTACTAGTCTGCAACAATCACTCTAGCATCTGATTGCATCAACTGTCATTGAGCCATCCCGCTACTATATACTGTGGGCCCCCGTAGCTAGGTAATGATCCATGAGGTAGACTCCATAAGGATCCTGCCCATCTGTAGCGCTCTGGGACTACAACACCAAATCTCCCCGCCTCACTCCTAGAGTTATGTCAGTAAACATGGCAAAGTCATCCTCTAGCATGGAGGACAACCTATCAATCTCTGTTGATGTTGCCTGTTGGTCTTGCTTCTCCTACTTGTCCTTCTTCCTGAGAGGACATTGGGTACTGCAGTGACCAAGCTCACCACATTTGACACACTTGACCTTCGACATGTCCTTCTTCTTCTTTCTCTGCACCCCTTGTCCTTAACTGGGACCCTTGCGAGGGCCACATTCTCCTCCTCCTTCACCTGCTTCGATCTGTTGTTGCTGCCACTGATAGAGCTCCTTAATAGAGCTCATCTCAACTCCTACTACAAATCGGCCCACATCCTGTCCCAACTTGGCAAGGTATCTCTGCCCAAAATACTTTCGACAAACACCTGCCACTCTTCGGAGATACTATTTAGTGCCAATCGCACTAGCTCTGTGGGTTGAGGCGCTGCCCCCAACAACTAACAACGGGTCTCGGACCTCCTGAATCCTGGTGAGGAGTGGGTCTATGCTTTCCCCCTTCTGCATCTTAGTGCATCTCAGCTTCTCCTCTAAGTACATCTTCCACTGCTCTGAAGTGCCCTGGTACAGTGTGGAGAGTCCCCCACATCTCTCTAGCAGTACCTTCTCCAGCTATGGGTGAAACAATGTGATCCCAAACTCTATCTAGGACCAACCTCTTCATTCTCGTCATCTCCTTTCTGTACTCCTTTAGTTGATATGCTTCCTAGGGTAATGTTTTAAAAAACAGGCGAGTCGGCTCTGACTCGGCCGAGCTAGATCGAGCCAAGGCTTGACCGGGTTGGCTCAATGGAGGAAATGGCTCGGCTGGCGGGTTTGTTACCGAGCAGATCGAGCCAGTCACCAACTCGGCCAGCCACGCACACACACAGCCAGCGAGTTAGTTTGGGGAGGGGGGAATTGGACCCCACAATCAACTCTAATTTGCTTTAGGGTGGTTTTGAGGTCCATTTACCTCTCCCAACCCTATAAAAGCTACCCAACCCCCTCTCATTTCCTCACAGCCATCTCATTGCACAGACGGAGGCATTAGTTGAACAAAATGTTCAGTTGAATGCAGATCCACTTGTACCAACATCAAGCCCAACCCCAAGTCGTCCAATTGCAAGCGCTTCCTCTACTCAGCCACGACGGAATTGCATATCTCGTCTATCTTAGCATGCAGCTGTTGCGCAACCTGCTAGTGCTACCACTTCTACAGTTGCAATTGGAGATGATGATGAGGAGGAGCCATGGGTTTCCCTGTCTGACTCTGATTCAGAGTCTGAGCCAGATGATGTTGGCTCCTCTAGCAGTAGCCAGTAGTACTAGTGACTAGTGATGTGTCAGAGTTTACTTTTGTTGTAGAGGCCATTTCTAGCCTCCTTGGTTATGTGTTTTTGTTTTGATCTATATATCATCATTCATGTATGTATTGGACAATGCACTGGGTGCCATTTTGATATAATGGATATTCATGAGCCTACTTTGATCATATGTCTTCTCTCTATATTCTAAAGCTTTGTGTTGGCAAACATGAATGAAAATCTTTAAAATTATGTTTTTTATAAAAAAAAAAAATTAATTTATTTTTTACAATGGCTGAATCATTGAAATCAAACCGGCCAAGTCGATATTGAGCCGGAGTTGGAGTCTAAGCCAACCCTCAGTCGTTTCCAAACCAGAGTCGAAGTTTGAAGACATTGTCCTAGGGTACTGCTGCCACTGCATCAATATATGTCTTCAAGCCATATTCATCTAGAAGGAAGGACATCCTTGCCTTCCAGATGACATAGTTGGAAGCTCCATCCAACCTGTGATGATCACGAAGCCCAACAGTGGCCATCTCAACAAATGTCGAAAATTTCCTCTTCCCTTCTGCTCAGTCGCTGCTCAGCTATTCGCACTCCCTTCTGGAGTGAGAAACTCTACACACAATGACTGTTGATCTACAAGGAAATCAAACTTCTTGAGACAAGAAGTTCCTTGAGGAAAATTTCCCCTCAATGTGTGCTCTTCTTCCACCTGACGCTAGCTTTGCTCTAGCAAACTACTACAAAAACTATTATGCCTAGTTAGAGATCCGCTCTACGAAAATACTGGGTTGCTCCCTCTGCCTCGAGAATCCCTCGATCCAGAGAGATCGAATTTTTCGGTCCCTCTCTCAGAAGAATTGAATCTCCTCAAGAAATTCGACCTCTTGGCAAAGTGATTGTGCTGCCCTCTAGGGTTTTGATCTATTGCCCACATTGAACAGCGAAACTCATTTCTTCGCTACTGAGCTCTTACGCTAATCATCTGCACTCTGATACCATGTGAAAATTTAGAAACCTGAATCCTATTGCAGCAACTAGAAATTATTCTCCTAATTGTTATTTTAATTAACAATTTATTTACTGTTTCCTACAACAAATACTGAATAATTCACACTACCATCTACACAAATAAAATTTAGAAACCTGAATCCTATTGCAGCAACTAGAAATTATTCTCCTAACTGTTATTTTAATTAACAATTTATTTACTGTTTCCTACAACAAATACTGAATAATTCACACTACCATCTACACAAATAAAATTGCAAAAGAATAAACGCCGTAAGAAATGCTAGCACACACACATAAAATAACACCATTATTTTTGGACAAATGTCCCCACAAAAACCCAACTTGGGAAAACCAATGCAGCAGTGAGGGTTTTATTTAGTAAGCAACAGTGAAATTAGAGTACATCTATGTATGCCCAACTGGCAATCCAAACAGCAAGAAAATCTAGTAGAGATATTCCCTAAGCCACCCCGGAACTCGAGCTTCCTGCACTCATGTTGCCTGCACTTGCATCGCTGCACTCGCACGTTCCTGCACTCATGTTCCTACACTCGCGTGTTCCTGCACTCGTGCGTTCCTGCACTAGGAATAACTCAACCTCTCGGAAACCTGAATCCTATTGCATCAACTGGAAAGTATTCTCCTAATTGTTATTTTAATTAACAATTTATTTAATGTTTCCTACAACAAATATTGAATAACTCACACTGCCACCTACACCAATAAAATTGCGGAAGAATAAACGCTATAAGAAATGCTAGCACACACATAAAATAACACAATTATTTTTGGACAAATGTCCCCGAAAAAACCTAAGTTGGGAAAACCGATGCAGCAGTGAGGTTTTATTTATTAAGCAGCAGTGAAATCTAAGTACATCTATGTACGCCCAACTGGCAATCCAAACAAGAAGAAAATCTGGCAGAGACATTCCCTAAGCAACCCCGGAACTCAAGCTTCCTGCACTCGTGTTCCCTGCACTTGCATTCCTGCACTCACACATTCCTGCACTTGCACGTTCCTGCACTCATGTTCCTACACTAGCGTTCCTGCACTTGCGCATCCCCGCACTTGTGCGTTACTGCACTTGCGCGTTCCTGCACTCGTGTTCTTGCACTAGGAATAATTCAACCTCTTGCTACTGCCTCTCTGGATCTGGAAATCTTCCTCCGGATCATTGTTCTTGCCCCTCACTAACTCTATGTCCCTCTCTAGCTTGAACTCTACGGTTGCTAGCTCAATCTACATAAGGCACTGTTGCTCAAATGTACTCTCCACGTGCCCATCGACTTCTTATAATCCTCTGTTGGGACTCCAACGACCAAGATTAAATCTTAATCGATGGCTAGGATTAACTACAAGTCGATTCGTGTGAGTTTCTAGAACATTCACACCTTGACTTAATTAATTCTAATTAATTAACCATATTCCCTAATCTAATTAAGTCATTTCTAGACAGAATTTCCAGAAACGATTTCTGGGTTTTGGAGATCTCATATATTCTAGCCTCTGCACAAAATTTTGTGGCTAGAACACATCCCATCCTACAAAAACTAACAACCCTAGGACCTGGGTTTTCAACCATCCAACAGTGGCGCTGTCAACTTGATGTGATCTGACAATTACTAAGAAGTGTTCATTAACCATTTGACAACAATGAGTCATGCTTTTAGTCAAAGTCAAACACAGCCAACTCTAGGGGTTGATATCAATGACAACACCACCCAACAATATTGGTGATGATATGAGAAAGGGCGAGGCAAGTGTGCATGGATAATGTAGCTAGGTCATTGGGATCTTGGAAAAGGTAAGGGGAAGTAAGGCTCTCGTTAATGTCATCATCGGTATCATAAATGGGGCCAGCTACTTCTAATAGACCTTCTTCATACATGGGAAAAACAATGATTGTCCCTTTCAATGGTGCGAGTAGGTGTATTATTGTCAGTAATGTCCCGAAGAAAGGGAAAACCTACCTCAATATCATTTTCCATGTTAGTATCATAAATAGGGTCATTGGGAAAATGAAGGTTAATATCCCATTTCCCTTCATTTAAGTGGAAGAATTCAAAAATGTCAACCTCACAGGAGGTGACAATATCCACATCCTTTAACCCCTCCTTTCTTGAATGAAAAACCTAATTTTCATGATGTTCATCCTTATGGGCTTGAGTGGGGTTTTCATCTATGCCAGGCTCATTCCTAATTCCAAGTCTACATCCCAAAGGTCCTCCACGGATTCTTCATTTTCTTGGTCATCATGATTTTCCTTAGGCTCATTCCATTCTTCTACATACCCCTTATTCTCATGACGGTCTTCCATTCCTAAGTTTTCTTTAGGATCATCTCGATCATTCGCTTCTATGGGATGACTTTGTTGTGAATTGTAATATCTTTCACTGACCTGCTCTGTTAGGATATTGAAAGCACAGGTATGGTGAGCAAACTGAAGGAGACGATTAGGATCTTTCTCATAGGCACATTTTACTAAGTAAAGCGCTTTGCTCTGTCTGCTACAATATTTGAGTACGAAACCTTTATCCATGTTCTCCATCAAATCTTCATAAAACTCAACACATTGGTCCACAGTGTTTTGCAGTTCTTGAAAGTCTTGATCATTGAGTTTTGTGAATGGAGAACCAAGGGTATTCTCTTCTTGACAATAAGCCATTTTTCATAATTTTGATTATAAGACAAACATGGAGTCACCATGATGAATTTTTAATGCCTTGACTAGGGCTTCATTTTTCCAATGGAGTTGTCAGCAATGATATATCAATACTGTCATAAGGGAAACAAGACACATGTCTTGTGTCCCCAGCAATGATGCCAAAAATGTTACAGCTCAGTTTATCAGGGGTCCTAGGAGGGGTTCCTACGGGGCTACTACTAGATCAAGTGGTAACGACAGGACAAGGACCCACTATCACCTCAGTCGATGCCCCCTGCTCTTTATGGACTTTCACCAATGGGAGGAGTCCCAGTATAAGGAAATCACTAGGAATAATGAATCAATGATAAGATACGTAGCGATTTCTAGAGCCCATTCACAAGAGAGACGCAGATAATAGGGCTTGCTTGCTTCAGAAGCAAGGTGAAGGGCTATCTAGGAAAGGCTCAAGGGAGGCATAGACCTAGGCCGCTGGTGCAGCAGAACAGATACCATGAATAGATTTTCATGCTATTCCTGAACTTGCTTTAATTGTTTTCGAAGTGAAATACCAATGAAATGAGAATTACAGAAATCACCCCTGAAGGCTTATGCACTAGGTTGATATTCTTGCAGCAACTCGGCAATGATTTCTTGCTATAGTTATTTTTCTCAATTTTCTGGGGCAGTAATTTTCTTTTTTATGTTTAAGAGCAGGCTTATATTCTGATTCTTCGATTTTCTTTGCAGTGGAGTAATTTTTTCTTCAATAAAAATTCTGAATTTTTAATAGCCAAATCCCTGATTGTCATCAAAAACCCACCAAAACAAAGAAACTCTGGAAAATGTACGACCAAATGCTTAATTACAGTGTTGATAATATCGGTATCGGGAAAATATCGGCAAGGGTCCAGAAAATATCTTATCGGCAATATCGGCGAAAAT
>APFE030451770.1:42931-70452 GCA_000404065.3 Pinus taeda | reverse complement strand
GCCTCATTAGGCACTTTTTGACCAGTATTGGGAGATTTGATTTTTGACAGGTCAAATCAACTCCAAATTGAAAAATTCCGGTTTGGTTGGAAAGTAGACTCAAATACCTTTCCAACGAGCTATCTTGCACCTAATTCTGACACCAGGAAGGCCTCCAAAAGCCTCCTGCAAGTGCGCGGATTTATGGGCAGTGCGCGGCTCTGAGAGGGCAATTTTTTTAAAGGAAATTACACGTGCGCGGACATCTGGGTGGTGCGCGGATTTCTGGGCAATTTACACAAAAAACTCATCCAATCAGCAAACTCTCTTCCAAGCTCACCTAAATTTGTCAAGGTATGTCTCCTCCATGTGCTTTGTGGTGGTGTGATGCTTGCAAAGGAGGATTATGATCATAATTTCATGCAAGAAATCGATGGAGGAATGATGGGTGTTTTGCAAGCTTATGTTTTGACAGTTTGTTTGTTTCTCCAGGCAATTTTTCCTTATATCCCTCCTTTCATTTTCCCATTGATATTCACATATGTTAATATGTCATATTTATTGATCTCATTTGCAAATTAACCATACAAACCCTACCTCTAAATCCTACCAAAACCTAGTTTCCCATCAGCTGAGCCAGCAGGGCATTCCTTGGGCGGATTTCATCTCCCAACACTTTTTCACACAGCCACATCCAGGGCCGGAGGCAGTTCACGAGGAGGGAGGGCCATCACATCAGCCCGAGACCAGCATTCCTAGACCCATGGCTTCTTCTCCTCGGGTCACATATCAGAGAGGTCATAGGACCTTATTTGCAGCAGCTCGACGAGTACTTTCTCCACAGCAGGTGGAAGGGGTCTCATCATCATCTTCAGAGCAGCGAGTGTTATCTCCACACCAGGTGGAAGGGGCCTCGCTTTCTTCATCGGAACAAGCAGTACGAGAGGGAAAGCATCCCATGATTGAGGATGAGGCAGTTCACGAGGCACATGATGATTTCATTGGTCGTGATGCCCGCTCTCCCCCTTCAAATTTTTATGAGATTATCAGGCAAAAAGAGGAGGAGAACCTCGTGTTGCAGCAAAAGCTCCAAATGGCCCAATGGACCAACACTTATCTAGAACAACGCACCAAACAATTAGAAGAAGAAAAAGAACTTGATGAGCTATGGAGGATCCGAAGTGATCGAACTTTGAACCGTAGGAGGCCCGATGACCCATTGTCTGCTGATCGGGAGTCCATGCTTATCAGGGTGAATGCACATTTGGAGAGATTGTTGGAGAAGGCAAATCGTGACAAAGAGCTGTTACGCAACATGAAAACACACTATTGGGCAAGATTGCATGTTTGCAAGGCTAGAATGAAAATTCTCCAACGAAAGCTGTCAGAGGCCCGGAAGAAGAAGAAAAGGAAAAATCCACTCTCCATCTTGGCTGAGGCGTCCTTCACTCATCATGGTACTAATCAGCCTTGATCTAGCATCAAAATCTAAAAATTTTGAGAATTTTGGAGCATTTTGCAAATTTTTGGTAAAATTACAGGTTTTTCCCGTGAAACGGTCTCACCCCGGGTGAGACTATTTTGGAGGACTGCTCGGAATTTTGAAAACTTGGCATTTTTGGAAAGGGCATGCAAAGAGAAAAATTACCAATACTTGGGAGAAGCCTGATTTTGAGATTTGAGCCTCCAAAAGCTCAAAATACATCAAAAAAATGACTTTCTGCCCACTTTTTGAGTTGCAGAAAGTGACCTTGGGAGAAATGGTTTTTGAGGGGGCAAAACAACTCCAAATTCAGAAATTCCACTTGGGATGGAAAGTAGACAGACCAAGCTTTCCAATGAGCCATCTTGCACCTGATTTGGACCAGTGGAACCCACTCAAAAGTTGCTGCAAAGGTGCGCGGACCATGAGAACAGGGGGCGCGACCAAACGAGCCAGCTTTGCCAGAATTGACCCTTTTTGTAAAAAAAACACTGTTTTGACTATGGTTGACCATTTTTACTTGTAGATGATGGATAAATGTAATATTTTCATGGCACTTTGATAGATTTTATCTCTCTTTACCCTTCTAGAAGCTTCCTTGATGTAAAAAGTAAATAATTAATGCATGAATCAGTTAGCTAAGTAATAGAGGCAAGTTGTTGAGCTGCCTATTATCTAGTGCTTAGTTTGGAATTAGTTCAAACTGCTCCTAGAAGGATGAGCTCGACCCCTAGAGGCAAGGGAAGAGGTTAGCTTGCCTATAATATGTGTTTTCTTAGTCATTTTGAGGGTTGGAAGGTTGGACTCTTGTGGGAGAAAACTTTATTGTATATTGTACATCTATCTCTGCAATTTAAAGAAAAGGAAGGCCAGGATTTTGCAGACATCATTGTGGATTCTTGTGGATTGTTGTGTTGATGGTGTGTTCTCTACATGTTCTTGTAAGTCTGTTTATGTATTCCACATCTCTCTTTTGCTTCTATTTGGACAGATGAAGTGGTAAAGTTTGAAATCATGCTTTGACATGCTCAGCTTTTTAGTTTGTTCAAAATTTATGTTTTCTACTGTTTAGAGAGGACTCAAATGGTTGTTTGCCCTCTTTAGCTCCTTCTCTATCATCCCTAATCATCCATCTCAGATTAAGTCATCAGCGCTCACTCCTACCTTGCCCCAAAGATCCCCCTGCAAAAACTGTGCTCAATCCCCGCACCCTGAATTGCACTCCCTCCAATTGCCACCAAAAAACCAAAAATCTTTAAATCAACTCCCTTTATCAATTTACTAGCCTAAAATCTTTATTCCTAATTGGTCAGCTTATCATATTGAAAAATCTAACGAATCTGACCCGAGAGAGCCTTCTCATACCTCGTAGGGCTAGCTACGAGGTGAAATGGTTTGATGTAGCCTTGAGAGTTTGTCTATCTCAGCCTAGGTGAATTCCAAGCGCTAACAGATTGCATGCAGGGTTAAATATACACTTTATGGAAAAATATGAGTCAAGACAACAGGAAATGGTTCATCTGGTATTATCTTTCAACACTTCTCTGATCGGCAAATTCTTTTATCTTGTACGAATGTTGAAATTTCTAGGGTGATTATAGAGGGTGCATATTTATTAGAATAATAAAGCAACTAAAACTGGTTTGTTCCCTAACATTGAGTGAATATTTGTTTCTTGCTTGAAATAACCATTGATACTTTGATTTTTCCAATTATTAGCTGAATACATGCTCTCAATTGATCCTCATTGAACTCTACACCGTAATTAATTTTTTAGTATGATTTCCTAATGAATGATATCATGTCAATAGCTTTGGGTGATCCTAGTTTTATCTAGGTATGATGTTTTTATAAAGATATATTGTAAGCCTCTTCGTAAAACTTCAATTTACAATATGCAATTCAACCTCTTCAACTAATTAGTTTTTTACTAAAACGTTTGTTGTACTACTTGATTAAGGATATCATGTCAAGGCCATGGGATGATCTTGATTGTATGCGATTATAATCCTTTTATGAATACTCTATTTGAGCCTATTGGTAGATTTCAATATTTGATATGCAATTCCAACTATTCAAATACTTAGTTATTTCTAAATTGTTTTTTCTTAAATTTTGTGGGTTTGTTTAAAATTGGATTACACAACACTTAGCAATATTAAGGTTGACCTCTCACGCCTAGAAAACTTGGTTAAGATATGCCATGATTTCTAATTACTATTTCAACTAACCTTTCTTGTAATAACCATTCCTAGTTTGATTTTGATAACTCTTAGTTGAATACATGCTCTAAATTATTCCTCATTGAAATTTGCATAGTAATTAAATTTGTTGCACGACTTTCTGATGACTGAAATTTCCTCAAGGCCATTGGGTGATGCTAGGAAAGTCTAGGTCTACTGTGTTGTTAGAATGATTGTATGTACTTGCTAAAATTCATTTAACTTTGGTGTATGGCTAGACTGTGAACCTAAATTCGATAACTATTATTATTATTATGAGTATAATAATCATGACTAGCTTATGTTGAAGTGTATGATGCAATAGCTTTGTACCACAAAGTGGAAAAGGTTTGTAGTATAACCTAACTTGGAAAGATAGTGTACTTCCTTGACTTCAATTGTATGTGCATCTTCCTGTAGATTGGGAAAATTTTGCCATTGAATTGTAGGGTTCATATGGAATAACCAAGAATAAATAATGGTTGTTAGAGTTATGTTTCGTGGCCTCTAAGATGAGGCTTAGCGAATGCAGTTTGCAGAACATATTCATTAATATTGTTTCAATAATATATGATGTCATGTCAGTCAAGCTGTGTGTAATAGCCATGGTGAAAATTTATTGTAATCAAAGTTAATAAAGGAAAAATAAGGTCATAGGTTAAGGGACACTTATACGAAGTTGAACGTTGGGAAAATATATCCTAGTGGGCATCACTTGGCGTGCGTTTTGGCTAAGGAAAATTGGAAAAGGCTAAGACAAAGCCATTAAAAGGGAAAAGGGCATTTTTAACATTTTTATTTATGAAAATAAAGGAAAATAAGAGAGAAGGAAGGTAAAAGGTGACAGGTTGTGTGTGAGGATAAAATTGAAGGAAAATAATGGAAACTAAAGAAAATAGAGGCATCATCCATAAAAAGGCTTTTGAGGACCAGTGCATGGCTTTGGTCAGTGTAATATTTTGTCAATTCATGTTTGGAGCTTTATCTTTATTCTCTCTTTCTCACTCTTCGTCACTAAGAGTTTTCATGGATCACTCTATATTGGAGAAAGGAAAGGAAAATCAAGCAAAGGAAATGAATATGGATATATAAATAAATTATGAAGGAGGTTGAAATAATATGTCTAGTGTAAGATTTAATTTAACCTAAAAAGTCATTGTGATGCCCCTATATTTACCCACATCAGAGGTTGACTTAACACACCCAAATGGTCCATCATTATAGGTTTGTGGTGCATTGTGACTCATTTCAGCTAATCAATTCTCTCAATCTAAAACTACGTGATTCCATAGTACACCTCACTTTTTAGATTTCATAATTTTTAAAATTCATAAATTTAACACTTATTGATGTATGTAGATAATCATTCCATCCAATTATACCTTAAAATAACCAATATGCAATTGATATGAACGAAAGTAATCTTATAGAATCAACAACCCAATTGACTTAACAATTGTCAAATATTCAAATGTGTTACAACCAAGTGAACTCTAGCCCCTTATACCAATTTAAAAACTATAAGACCACACAATTCATACAAACCTATCCCAAAATTTCCTATTTGGTTTATTTCCATTGATCACAACTTTGCCATATATCAAAATCATTTCACTTGATAAAAATAGCAAGTACTCTCGTATGGATCCAACGTATGAAGATTTAAACGTAGGAAATCAAGTTAAGTCTAATACTACAAGTCCAGTGAGTCAAAGTTAAAAAGCTAATGCTTTGTCAACAAAAGATAAGTTAAGGAAAATAAAAATATCGATTTACGTTAAATTCAAGATAGAAAATTTTAGTTAAAGTGTCAAGTCGTGGTTTTCACGAGGAAAAGAAAGTTAGAGTTTGTGTGATTCCATATTTAGAAAGTTTAGTGCTTATATACTCATGGTTGGGTCATTGTAATGTGAAGTAATAGGAAAGAATAATATCAACTTGACGAATGCATATGAGAGAATAATTAATATTTGATAAAACTTCTTTATTCAACTAGAAGCTTCTGTACATATATATCTTATGTTTGCATTTTTATCTCTATCTTTACATAACAAGTTGTATCAAAGAAAGTTTTAGCAAGGTTCCAAAGAACCAAAGGAGTTAAGAAGGTCATGAGCTACTTCCAGTAAGAGCCTTGGTTATTGTGAGTATCCAAAAAATCAATGTTTCCATCCATTGGTCCATAAGTACAAACTAGAGATTGTTGAGAGTTTGTAAACCCAACTACTAAAAGATTCAGGTGAGTAGCCTATAGAGCCACCACCATATCAAAAGGGAAGAACCACCACCACTGACCAAGTTAGGACTCGCCATGGTAAGTTGTATCCATAAGACTCCATAAGGATCTACGTAGAAGAGCTTAGTAAAGTTGCTAGTAGTTATTAGGAGCCACTTTTAAAGTCAATGTTAAAATGTTTAGTCTTAAAGATAATCAAGTATATGAAATGTTCATTTCTAGAAGGCCGACACAATAAGGAAAGAAGGAAAAATACAAAAGAAAGATGACATTCATGGGTCACAAAGAAAGACTAAAGAAAACTGAGAAAATAAATCTAAAGCAAGAGCACAATTATTTTAACGAGCTCATAAAGGTTATCGCCACAGTTGGGGCATCTAAAATACAAGTATATGAATAGAAAATTTCTACGATGAATGGATCAAGATATATCTGGTAACACTTCCAAAATTTACTTGTAAAAATTTTAACTTATGGTAACTATAAAAATGAAAAAATCTCTTTAATGTAAAGAGTTGATTGAATATCAGTCTAATAACCTATATGACGAAGTATGTGATCCCTTAGTAATGGATATTATAAAAAATACATTGGATGAGATGTGCTTGCATAACGTAGAAAAATCTACATCTTCCTAAGAACCATGAAAGACCATGGAAGTAGTATTTGGTATAAAAGAAAGAGACATAAAGTAATAAATTTTGTTATAGTCTATTGAAGAATCAACAGAAAGTTGACTATAGGTCTAAGAGTAAATGAGAAAGTCTCTAGGAGGAAGACATATCTTGGAAAATCTCACTCAAATGTGGATGATAGTCATAACGGCTAGGAAAGTGAAACCCATAACGCAGACATGCATATGAATGTAGAAAACATAGAAGGTATTGTAGAGGGATAAGTTGAAGCCTATACATGTGAAGTAGTGAAAGATCGTGTACATGCTCGAGAACCCCACTATAACAAGGATGGTGAATCCCATTGTGACGAGACACATGTGGATGGTGATTGCAAAGTGATTTGTGAATTGGTGAACCCAATAATAGACCTTGTTGATGATGGTTAATCTTCCAATAAAGAAGTCAATAACATGTGTGATCTATTTGGTATGATTGTAGTTGATGAAGACCTCTTTTCATCAGATTTTGAGGCATTTAAGTTTGAGAATAAAAAATACATATTTTCGTATGAAGTAATGGTTTGTAGAGTTGAAATTTCAGCTCTCATGAATCCAATAACAAATGATGAATTTGGTGAAGTTAAATTTTTTAATGAGCACATGCATTCTCAGATACCTCACCATAGAGTGGATGAAAATTAAGTTAATGAAATTTGCGGTCTCTTTCTTAAAACAATGACTGATTATGGAAATATGTAATGTTTCATTTTTGATGAAGAACTCAAGGTTGAAGCTATGGTCACTATAACATGAATTTATGAAGCAATAGTTATAATTTCTCATGAAAAAGTTCATGATCTTGTAGAAATTGATGATTAAGAAAAGCGTTAAGTGATTCATGAGTTTTTGATGAGAATATCCTCTAACAACGTAATAGTGGAAGATAGCTTCAATGAAGTTGAAGAGGCAGAGAAGAAAGAAGAAGTAGAGAAAGATCTCACTTCAGAGCATAATGAAGATGTTTTAACGTTGATTTTGAGTGTGCAAGTAGACAAGACAACAATCCAATTAAAGTTATAGTTGAAAGATAAGATGAAGATAAAGTTGTAGGAAAGAGAATGGAAGTTTCTAGATATGAAGAAGAAAGCATTGGATCCAATAAGAGATCAATTTCTACTATCAAGAAATATGGCATAAAGAACATCACGAACATGAAGCGAAAGAAGAATGGGAAAGTTCATAGTTTGAAGATGAATAATTGTGGTAGTAGTCCATGAGTGAATAAATATTTCAAGAGGAAGCTATAGAATATAGGATTTGAAAGCCTAAATTGTTTTTTAGAACAAATATAAAAGAAGTCAAAGAAAAATTGCAATGGTAACATGTGAAGAAATATGAAGTTAGCATCAAGAAAGCACAACTGAAAATAAAGTACTTTCAAGGGTATAGAATATGGAAGGAATGAAAAAATACACATTTAATGGGATTTTTTATTCTATTTATTTCTAATCCAATGAAGGAGCATTGAGTCACTATGAAAATCTTTTTTTTTTATTTGAATGATATCAAGGACTAGGTTTTATGTCAAAAGAAAAATCAGAATCAGCAATTATATTTATGATATTTTATAGATATTGGTTAGGCTGGACATGTATATATCTCACATTCTACATATGTATTTGACCTTTTTGGTGGAGCCATTAACTAGATGGCTAAGAAGTAGTCTATTTTTGCTTCTTCAAGTGTCGAGGGTGAACACATTGCTACTATAGGAGCTACCATGGAAGCTATAAACAACATTGTGTGAACATTGTTTGCTACACTTAAAGTGCCAATACATTTAGCAAATCATCAAAATATCATACAAGGACTAAACATAGTATAGTTTAGTTTCCTTTTCTCAGGGAAATGATTGATATTGGTTTGATGTAGCTATTAAAGTGTGAGATTAAACAAAATGTAAAATATTTTGTCATAAAGGTTGTTGAAGTTATGAAATTCCATTTTTGTTGCTCGACCATTGAATTACATGAATGTGAAAAAAATGCAATACCAATATGTTGGAATCATTTGGTTTCCACATAATTTTCTCACTTATTTTTTTTCATGTTCATAGATTCTTATTAGCATAAAATCTAGTTGAGTATTGGTGTCACAAGCTAGCTCACTATTAATATAGAAGCTAGTTAACTAATTTTGTTGAAGCTAGCTAATTATTAGTGTAAGAATCTAGTTTCTTATTAGTATAAGAAGCTAGTTGATTGAGAGTGTTGAAGCAAACTAGATAATAATGTCAAAATATAGCTAACCATTAGTGTCAAAGCTATATATGTATAGATGTCAGAACCCCAATCCCAAAAATCAGAAATTAGTATTTTTAGCTATTTTATGATATCATTTGATTTTAATGGTAGTGCTACGATTTTACTTGATTTTGGCACCTCACCTATGACCTTCACATGATGTGCAGGATTGTTATATACTTGCACCCATCTTTACACCAATGGAAATGTATATTATTTGCTAGAATTGTTTTCCACATTTTGATTGAAGGCCATGTGTACATTTTATAACGTTATAATGATAGTTGTTGAAGTATGGTAGATGTAGTTGTGTGAGAGCTCTTGAATCCATTTTTTATAGTTTTATTATTCATGTATAATTCTTTAAATTAATGAAATTATTTTCTCTTCTACTCATTTTATGAGTCATCTCTAGTTTGATGTGCAGAATTCACATATCTCCCCTACCCATACTAAAGCCAAGTACATTGTGAAACAATAATAAGGAATGATAATCCTTATCGTTACACAGTATTTTGTCACACTTCCTGTTCGCTTCCCATTCCACATCCTGAAGTGCCAAAATTTTGACAACTTTGAAGTGTACTCATCATCACACACAAAAAACCATCCTTGAAGACTAGAGGAAAAATTTCCCTGAGAAAATTTTGGAGAAGTTTCCCTAGAACACTAGCTTTCAGGACCATCGCCCTTTGCTCCAGTGTTGGCATATGTTGATGGAAAGTTTCATGCTTCTCACATAGCTATGCCAACATAGGTTTTGATATGAAACCGCATGCTACACCTCTTCTAGTAATTTTTCCCAAAATGGCGGAGAAGGTTCACATGCTAGAAACATTGAGAAGAAACGAGATGGATGTTGTTGGTTGTAGATATGGTCGAGATCTTCCATTTGGAGCTCCTGATCCTACCTTTAAGGGCCTCCCACTTGAGATGTGGACCTTACTCCCTCTTTTGTTGATCCCTAACTCCCTCTCCCTTCCTGTAAATTAGCTCCCTTCCATCCCCAAATGGTAGGTCATCGATTGCCTGCATTCCTATGCTGAGATTATGCCCAAATGTTTCCCATCTAACTTGGATAAGGAGTTCTTGAAAAGTCTTAGCTTGGACTTGGAAATCCATGAAAAGGAGGTCTCTAACATGAAGGAAATGGTTGTATGATTTCATTTTTTGTTTATTAATATGTACATCTAATGTTCGCTTTCCATAAATGTCTAAATATTTATGAATTTACCTTAATACTCCTTGTTTTATTAAGTATTTTATGTTTGATGTATACTACATATGATATTGTATCTTGTATTATATTTTTATCTCTCTTACAGGTACTCAGGCGTAAAGAACACGCAAGCAGAAAACTAGGAAGCTAAGGGGTAAAATTCATCGTCAAAGGATTTAGCAATTAGCATCAGAGTGAGGTAGCTCTCTCTCTCTCTCCCTCCACATTTTTAAACATAATCTAGGATAGTTTGCATTAGTTTATTAAGTTTGTTTCTAGAACCACTCATTGGGCTAGAGAGACTACCTGTGTCTACAGATGGGATTTATGTTCACAACACTTATTCATTTAAATGCATCAATAAAGGCCAACTAGAATTTATCTAATTTCTCATTATGAGACACATGGAAGTATTTGGTTTTATTACTAATTTCACCCAGCAAGGCAATTATCTAAAATAGAATTAACTATGTAAGTTTTAATCCAATATTCATTTTATTTAATTTCTCAAGCCATATTTTAGAATAATTTTATGTTTTTTTTGCAACTTCTTGTAGGGATTTCTCTCAGCAATGTTACAATTGATACTTTTTTACGAGCTTTGGGTTGATATAGCTATAATTATAACTTATATCAATAAAAAAAGAAAAATCTTGCTCTTCTGTCTTACCTTTCATCTCGATCATGGATACTTGATGATATGTTTGGTGGTTTTCAATTGTTGTGTAAATCCTAGGCATACTTTTGGCTACTTTTCCCAGTATGATTGTCTTCCTAAGCATTGTATATTTTTGATCCAACCTCTTGTTGATGAGGACAATCACTTCACCTATAGTTCCCACCACAGGTCAAAACACTTACGTTGTTCTTGGCCTTCAATCCGAGGTTTCACCAATGTTAGTTGTTGTACATTCCTTTTAACATCATTTCTAGCCTTTTTTAAGACTGTCTTATCTAAGTAGGGTTTTTCCTCTATTTTCCTTATGGGTTCTTCCTAGACCAACTCACTTTTCAGCTAGAAGTGCTCTTTGTTATCCAGTTACTCTTAGTCTCTGCCCTCCACTTTCTTTCTCATAGAAATTCTCTAGCTTCTTAATAGCATCCTTCAGAGTCTGGGGTTCAAATAATTCAATCTTATCTATTAATACCATATGAAGCACCTTAATCAATGTATGGATTTTGACCTTCTCGTCCTTGAGTTATGGAACATATCTCAATAACCCTAAAAACTTGTTGGTGTACTCCTTGTTAGTCATACATCCCATTCTCAGTTCATAAAATTCCCTTACCTTATTGTCATAATAATGTTCAGATAGGTATTGTCCCCTGAAAGTATTCTCAAACTCATCACATGTCAGTTCTTCTTCGGTGATGGCACTAGTATTTTTCATGTCCTCCAACTAGATATTTTCCTTTATTTTTAAATTTTAGGAGGAAATTCAAGATTTCATATTCACCAAGCAATCATGTATTCTAAATAACTTATTCATCCCTAGCAAACATGATGCTATGTCCTTTACCTACTTCAAATTTGCATTGATAATGGGTGGATTCCCCTTTTCCAGCACAAGATACTTTGCAGGATTACTGCATTAATCTCAACTTGAATATCTTCAGATCTAACCAACCTCTCATTACCAGCCTTAAAACTTCTCACCTTGTCTCAAAGGCTTCTCAGAGTTTCTTTCCAATTTGGGGATTGATTTCCTCCCCCTTGCCCAACTGATCTCTCTTCAGCATTAGTTTTGACCCAATCACTTCCATGTTGGGACCGATTGAAACTATATTCAACCATTCGGGTTCTCATTATTTCATCCTTTTTATGTGATGCAACTTGTGATGTGCTATCAATCACACACATTCTTAGACATTCTAAAATAACATTTAAACATAACCAATATAATGGATGTGCATTTACAGATATCATGGGATTCCTCTGATAAGAAAACAACCTTGTTAATATACAACCCATCTATAATTACATGCAAAAATCATTCAATCATCTATTTGGTACATAAATAATTAGAAAACACATTAACAATCATAATTCCTGCTCCCATGGATTTATTAAACATCGACTAATATATCACATCAAAGCTTTAGTTATCAATCAATGAACACGGTCCAACTGACTTAGTATTCCATAATCACATAAAAAAATGTCCTCACTTTCCTGTGATGAAGCCCATCTAGTTCAAGTATTGAACCAAGCTGCTATGATACCACTTTGTAATATAACCTAGCCCCTTCAATTACAATGGAGGAATGGGGTAAATATTTTAACAATCTTTCTTTCCATTGATTATGTAATTTTCTATGCAAATATGTACGTACACATTGTCATATATATATATATATGTGTGTGTGTGTGTGTGTAGCGGTGACTCCGAGGCCACGTCTTCAAGATGTCATGGTATTTTAGGTTACTGATTTGGTCCTCCTCCCAAAACCCAACCTATCTGCTAATGGATCGTCACCTCAAGGAAATCTTCCACATCATATCTTCATGCTATTCACCGCAGGTACTTCCCTAGAACATTCTTTCCTTATGGGGTTCTGACCTCCAGCGTCTAACCTTGCCCATGTGACCTCAGCCATGATCTAAGCTCACACCAAATGAATTATGCATGCCACCTGTAGGTGGCCCACTGGACACCCAGGATGCCCCACTGCTGAAAACATGCCTACAGGACATCGTGCCAGTATGGTTTCAACATGAAAGGGAAAAGGAATCCATTTTCAATTTATCTCATACTGGGTCTGCACTAGTGGTCGGACCTATGAATGCAAGATACAATAAGGAATTGTTCACGTAGCTCCCTGGGGTTTTGAACTTCGAGGTGTACAAATTCCTTGTAGATTAAAACTACTTATGTCAGTTTTTAAAAAGAAAGACTTGAATCTACTCTACTCATTAGAAGAAACAAATAGTAGATCGAGAAATGAAGAAGAATCCAAGAGATATAATTCAATCAACACATTACATAATGATTTCCTAGGCCAAGCCATATCTAGAAGCCCCCACTATCTATATATTTGGTTAGCGAAAAAATATGAGAAGATTATAATGCTTTGCTCATGCCCAAAAAAACTTAGAACCATCTCTATCTATCTCACTACTTCCTAGGTTGACTGTATCCAACACTTGGACAATTTCCTAGCCTTCCAAGCTCTTTCTTCATTTCTTTGTTCAATAAGGAGTTAGGACCCTATTTAATTGGATTGCACTGTTTCTTTAGGAACTTCCTGTGACTGCATGCACCATGTGTACAATTTGGATTATTATACAACTCATAGTACACTACCCTTGAACTCCACTCTCAAATGGGTATCTCTCAGATCTAATAGACATGAGTTATTTATGATTGAATCATTAGTTAACTGGTTGAACTCATGAACCAACACCTCTCCTGTGAGTTCCTCCATCAGTTGGAACTATTTTAAGTAACTTTAACTCAGTTAAACTAAAATAATTAATTACAACTTAAAATAATCTCAACCATGGATCCTATAATGTAGGAGACACTCTACATGACTCAATTCAAACCCTCAACTCGAATTAGTTGAACCAACTAATTCAAATTAACTTAGTTAACCCCTACAAGCTTCCTTGTGATGTGGAATTACAAATTTTCACCTATTTTAATTATTGGGAAAATTAAATCATGATTTTCTTTTTGCATTTTCAACATCGGGTTATTGGGGTGGCCCCTTCTCATGGAAACCTTTCCTCACCCAATGGTGGAGGTAACAAAAGAACTTTCGTCACCATATCTTAATAGAACCGTAACACTCTCGCACCTTTATGTCCCTAGTTCACAATTGAAATTACGTTTCATCTTCCACCCTATGGACTTATGCCCTATCATTCGGACCAATCCTATGAAGGGAATCTACTTCCACTAGTCAGGAGCATCCTTTCACTAGGGATTTGACCGTTCAAATGATAAGGATGGCACAAGTTTTCTTATAAGTTCATCTCCTCCTATATGTGATATACAACAAGGCTTTCATACTCCTTCCTGCCATGGCTCAGTTGAAGGCTTCTAACTCTGCAATGGGTGCTGCTTTAGAAAGAGGAATTATAACCCCTCATTCATGCCAGTTTAACTGCTACATAGGATTTCCAGAAATAACCTTGTCGCTTGTGACTTTTCCTCAAAATTCTGGTAGACCTCTAGATGAGACTTACAATTTCATTGCGATACACTTGGTTGCCTAGGGTGATTTATGACGTTAACACTCTCGAGCTTGAGTGATTGGTTCTCCAATGGTTTCCTAGCCTATGAGTCTACCCACTCCATGAGGAGGAAATTCCCCCATGGGAGGCACAAGTACCCCTGCATGGATTATCGACCATGGACTTGGCGTAGACTCTAGGGAGAATCCAACCTCACTTGCTGCATGCCAACGATGTATAAAATTATTCCAAGCTTGGAAACAACTCCATGTCAATAAGCAAAGCCTTCAAGTCCCTAAGTTATCACTTTATAATGCGAACAACAAATATACAACCCAGTGAAAATGTAAGGCTAAAGGACATTTAGATAAAGCCAGTGGCTCAACTCATACTAGGGAAAATTTCCCCGGACATTAAAGTTGTGCTCGTCGAGCAACGCAAGAACTTGTAACGTCACTCTGAATGAATCAAGTGAATAATGTCCTGGATATGCATAAGTAATCTCTCTTTCTAATCTTATATTAGTAAAGGGTCACAAAACCCACTATTAACCCAAGCATGTTGTTTAACAATTGTTAACATACTATTTATTTGGGCTAAGACTTTTGTGATCCATAATATTATTAACATCATATTTCAAAAAGAAATCACGTAATATATAGTCTTATCGACACGTTTTGAACCATCGAGTGCTGTTCATCTTCAGGATAAGATGAGGAACCAGATCCGGGCAATGAAATAAATAGATGTAGAGAGTTGTTTACTAACCGTTAGAGTAACAACTAGTTTGACTAAGGGTAGAGAAAAGATTTGACCAAAGGTTAAGGTAAATAAATAATTTAAAACTTTATTATTTTTATGAAAATATTAAAAGAAATTATAATAATTAATTTATTAAACCCTATATAACCCTAATAATCTTAATCTATATAATATTAAATTTTTTTATTTTTTTAATCTTCAAATTATTGACTAAAAAAATCAAATAAGGAGAATCAATAAAAACAACTAATAGAAGGAGTATTAAAGAAAAAGAAAAAAAACGTTAAGGAAATAAATAATTTTAGATTTTAATTATTATGATGAAAATATTATAATAAGAAAATAAAAGCGTTTATGCACATAAACCATTAAATTAAATTTATTTATTTACTTTTTATGAAAATATTATATGGAGTTTTAATAATTAATTTAATTTTGACTCTTATAATCCTAATAAATAATAATTTAAGTAATATGAAAATCTATCTTAACTAATAAAATTAAATAAAGGAAATCAGTTAAAAATAAAGAGGGCACATTAATATATTTTAAAAATAAAAAATAAAATATTAATATTGTCTAAGGGAACATCGATATATTATATATATATATATATATATATATATATAGTATATATTATAGATAGACATATATATATAGGAATAAAGTGCAGGAATCCAACATCTGTTGATGCTCCAACTATCATCTCTATTTAGATTAAGAAGACATCGCTCAATCTCTAGGGCCTCTGTAAATTTACGATGATGAAAATGGATGATCCTCACAATGACCCTAGTCTCTTCAATGCAAATGTGATGATTGGTACTTTTCTACATGTTCAACCAAAGCAGAGGAATGAGACCTCCATTGCTTGACGTCTACAACATGTTCATAAATCCTTTGGTTAATAGATTGACTGGTCTGCCTTATACAAGGAGTTCCACGAGAATAGGGAATGACGTAAACACCCTTCCCATCCTTAGCGTGAACTCGGTCTTTAACAGAATGGAGAGAACTCTGGGTGTTGTTAAGGGGTCTAAAAGAGGAATGAATCTTATGTTTTTTCTAAACCCTAACGATTCTATCCATAGTCCCTTGAATAAAAGGAAGATGAACCCCAAAAGACCAATTCTTGGGTTCAACCTTATTTTTAGGACCGTTTTCAACATTTAGAAAATCGCTAGGATATTAATACTTGCTTTAACCATTTCTACTAAATACTTTAAGGAGGAGGTTCTTCTCATCATCAAGGTTATTTTTCTGAGAAGCCCGCAATGCCCGAGTGCCTAAGATGTTGAGAATGCCTAGCTTTTAAGAAAGAAAATGATGAGAAATAGCATGAGTATATTGCTCTGAGTGTTTTTTCTTCCAAAAAACTTGATGAGAGAAAGTACCATCATCATTCTTTGAGATAAGGACATCAAGAAAAGGAAGGCTACCATCAACTTTGAATTCCAAGGTGAAATTTATGAAACTTGATTGACTACTAAGATGATGGTAAAAGAGCTCCAACTCCTATTTACCATGAGACTAGACATCACAAGTGTCATCCAAAAACCTTTTGCAAAGTTTGGGTTGGTAAAGAGCAGAAGACAAAGCTTTGGATTCAAAATCCCCCATGAAGATATTGGCCACAACCGAGGAAAAAGTGGAACCCATAGCCACACCGCAGGTTTGCTCGTAAAATTTACCCTCAAAACTAAAGAAAGTAGAGGTGAGGCAAGTCTTAACTAAAAAAGCAGTGTCAGGGTTAGTGATTTGATTCATAACATCAATGGCCTCATTAATAGGGATATGTTTCCTCATCTTATCCTAAAGATGAACCAGATTGGCTGGTTCGAAATACGTCGATAAGAATATACGTTATGTGTTTTTTTCATAAAGATGTTGTTATTAATATTATTTCTTTTCAACTTTCTTACACATTCGAGCATATATTCCACACATATAAATACATAGATGCAACCATTTAGCACATCACACCACAAAAAAGGGATATAATGCATAAATGTGTCTTCATCAATACAATGTAGTCCCAACATTCAAACCATTATCCATAAATATAGTACCATCATTCATTATACGTTAAACAAAGTACACAATTACTTATCTTAGAGTAGATAGGGAAACTGAGTATGGGACAAGGAATCTCCACCCAACCATAGATAGTTTCAGCCACACTTACCTGTAGTTGTCACCCCCAAGCCAAATTCCATAGTTTGGGGGGATGTTCAATTTTGGGACTAACTAACCAATCTTTCATTGAATTTCGGGACTCTAGACGACCTCCTTCCTCAACCCAACCAGCTGGAAACTTCTTGCTTGGTTGATACCAAGAGTCTAGATGTTCCCAATCTCACCCCCTAGTGCTCACACAATGATTCACCCCCTTCAAGGTAGTCCAGAATATGTTGTGTCATCTAAGCATTAACCATTAGTATTCATTTTGGTCTTCCTCAACTTCTACTTTAGGATGGCCTCTACCCGAGTTGTTACAGGACTCTAGATTTTACTATTTCAACCGACAACCTCCAAGGTACCCATGTTGTTATAGGGATCCAAATATTTTATCCTAACTCAGAGCTTCTATTACCCAAGATGTTACATGGCTCTAAAGACCTTTGTCTCAACTAACAACCTCCATAGACCAAAGTTGTTATAGGACTCTAGGGATTTTACCTCAATCCACAACATTTAGGGACACCAAGTTCTTACAAAGCTCCAGAGACTAGCAGCTCAACCCACAACCTCCAGGGATCAAGATTCAATCCCCTTCTCTTCTCTTCTCTTTGGTGCTTCTTGCTGAGAGCTTGTTTTGAACTTCTCTTCCATTTCTCTCTCTTATTTTTCCTTCATGTTCAATCTCTTCTTGGTTTCTTCCTTAATCATAATTATTGTTACTTCCTCCCTGGCCTACAACGCACCAACCCTTCTCATAAATTCCTATCCTTTTCCTTTATTTTGGTTTCTTCCCAAGCGGAATGGGCCTAAATACATCTTTGTTTTTCTCATTTAATTTTAAGAGCCACTTTCTTCAATTGTGATGCCTCCTAGCCTTTAATGCTTATCTTTCACTTTCAGGTTTCTTCCCTGCACAAGAAACCAAGACATCCCAATCAAGAGACTCCCTTCCCATCTCTTGAATCTATATCCTTCACTGAGTCCCCGTTTTGATTTAAAATTCATCACACAATATTTAAATGCGTTTATGGTGTGATTTGCATGGGATCCTTGAGTGAGCGTGTCACACTAGGAATATGAACCCTTATATTAAGAAACTCAATGGATTGATATTATAAACTCAAGGAGCTACTAAAACCAAGGGATTAATACTAAAAATCCAAGGGAATAATATTGAACGCAAGGGATTAATATCATAAACCCAAGGTATATGAACCCTAAGATAAATATTATAAACCCTAAAACAGATATGGTTGACCATAGTTCAGTTTCATATTGAGAAAATCTTTATCATAATGCGACATCGGATCATGGTTGACCATGATTGACCATGATTGATTTTCTTTGAGAGAATCTGTCATGATGCAATATTGGAACCTTGTTGACCATAGCTGATTTTCATATTGAGACAATCTGTGTCATAATGTGAAATTGCACCATGATTGACCATGGATGACTGTGGTTGTCACAATGTTACGTTAAATCATGAGTCAATCTTTGTGACAAAGTGACCGTGGTTATTAGCCATGGTTACCATGATTGACCATGGTTGACCATGATTGGTTTCCATATTGAGAAAATATTTGTCACAAACCCAAGGGATTAATATTATAACCTAAGAGATATAAACCTCAAAATAAACATTAAACACTCACATTAATACTATAAATATAAGGATCAATATTATAAGCCCAAGTGATTAATGAAAACGAGGAATTATAAAGAGATGGGAATGACATTGAACCCTAGTATTAATAATAAACCATAGGAGCATACACCCTAATATTGATAAACCCAAGGGATTAATATTAAAAACCAAGGGACATTTTTCTTGCTTTTAAAACAACCAATAAATCCCAAAGCTTGTAAATGTTATAAAATGAGTTCCATTAATGATAAGCATCTCTATTGTTATAGAGCATAGCCAGAGTTTTATAAATGCATGAGGAGTGGTGCTAAGGCCCTTGCAAAATAATGCTCCAATACCCACATATGGAAATTAAAGTTGTGATACATTTTGCAATATCTAAAAGTAAAACATTTTCATAATATAATATATATACCATTAATAAATAGTAAAATAATTAAAAAATAATTAAAAAATTAAAAAACATATAATGTGAAAAATGAATAACTCTACCCATTAAAATTAATGAAAAAATAACAAAATAATATAAACATAATAAGATAAATCATTCATAAAGTTGAACTTTTATATATATATAAAAGACACGCATAGATTTCAGGGGAAGATAGATCTATGGCTCAAACCGGATTTCACATTAATTCCTCGAAATGCTAATTTATTTGTACTCAATAAATTTCTGTGTTTCGCACAAGAACATTGAAAATAATTAGTAAAGAACATTTAGGTGTATAGCCAGTGATGTTATTTAACCTTGGAGAATTTCGTCAATATGGTACCATTTGTTAATATTTTACGAATACATTACACCCAAATGTTTACATTTTGTAAAACTCTCACCATCTGACTTAATATCATCAACTGGAGTAATGTGGAGGAAGGATTTAAAATTTCTTTTTTAAAAGGGGGTGACTACTTTGGGGATTGCCAGCAATGTGAGTGCATCATGGCCTTGTATAGTGTCTTTAGCTGCCCTAATAAGGTACCAAGTGCCTAAGTAAAGCACAAATTTCATATTCTTAACATTCTTATTTTACCATTAATATCTAGAATTTGCAGCTTTACTACTTTGGTAGAATATGTCTGCTTTAGTTGAGTTGTTGAGTAAAGCAGAGTTGTTGAGTTTGGCTATTTTATGTATGGTTTTTTGGTTGGATTGGTTACTTTTCATTAATATATTGAATTATTCAAATAAAATAATATATATATATATGAAATATATTGTTGTTAAAATAATTATTTTATTTTATATTAGTTTTTGGGTTGGTTACTTTTCAGTTAATACATTGAATTATTCAAATAAAATAAATAAAATATATATATGAAATATATTGTTGTTAGAATAATTATTTTATTTCATATTAGTTTTTTGTTATTACATAAGTTTGTTTCTAGAAAATTTATAATTAAACAATTTAATTTATTAATTTATTTTTCATGGTAATAGTTACATCTTCATTGTCATATATGAAGAATTCAGTTTTGGCCACAGCTAAATTTTACCTAAACAATAATGCAATTTTTTTCCTTAACTTGGGGTTAGGGTGTGAAACTAATAATAAAGTGGAATTAATTAGATAATGGTTGATCCTTGACTTTACAGTGTACATGCAATTGAAATGCTTAGAAACTTTTGTCAAATTCTCTAATGGTTATTGATTAGTTTTTATAGATATGCACATTATATAGTTTAGTCATAAAATCCTTAACAACAAATAATTCATCTATTAGAGGAATTCTTTTGAGAGTTTGAGGTATCACATATCCATAGAGAATTCAACATTGACAATGACACAAGATCAAGGGAAACATCACTCCAGCTTATAGTTAATTTAATGATTAAAAGAATGTCCTTGCATGTTTTTATGTTTTGTCTTTTTCTGTTATGGATTAATAGAATATCATAACTCTTGATAGACATGTCATAATTGAACATTAATTTGTATACTTTGATGTCTATGAAATAACAAATACATAAATTTTCCATAGAAAAAAGGAAAAAAGGAAAAAATAAATAAATAAAAATATATATATATAATATATATATATATATATATATATATATAACAACAAATATGACTAAAAATTGTAATCAAACAGTAATTTATATACTTTGATTTTTATAAAATAAAAAATACAAACATCATATATATATATATGTAAATATATGTAAATGCAAACATCATACATCCATAAATCCAGCTACCAAATTCATACATAAAAGAATACCTACTTCTTAATGAAAAGCATAAAAAAGAAATACCAAAACAATTATCTTTAAAAACATATCCCTCTCTCCCATTATTTCCTTATCCTCAAAACCTATTGCAACATAGTAGATTTAAAATTTATTAGAATGAAATCTACAGATTTATGTTAAATATTTATTTTTATTCAAAATTTGTTTTATATATATATATATATATACTTTTCAAATTATTATAATTTAATTCTGCACTTTTTATATTAATGTAGGAATAATTTCAAATATTTATTTTGGGGAGTTATTATTACATATCATTTTTAAAATATTTGAAAAATATATATAATATAAATAATGCATATATATATTGGAAATTACAAAATTTACCTTTATATAATGTTTAAAGATGTACTGAGGCTATTTATTCTGTCAAATGATTTCTATGACTGAATATGGGTTGGTAGGGTTTCTTATACCAATAGAAGAATAGTCTTCAATATTTGTTTTCTTCTAAATGTTTAAAATTTGCTGGGAAATTTTAATAAAACATCAAGCAAAAACTAACAAAATAATGGAAACAAATATTTTTGACATTGCTATTCAACACTGGGACAGAATATTCTTAAGTCAACCACCATCCAGCAGTAAAATATGCCACTATTTCGATAACCATAACAATCACTAACATAATAAAAAACTCTGAAGACATTGTAACTTGGTCAGAGAAAAAGATAGAAACCTCTACATTTTCACATTCTTCTTTATATTATTAATTAAGAAAATGGAGAGTGATGTTTTGAGTAGGCATCATCCATCCATTATTAGAGCGTAGACTAGCCAAATCTTAACATATATTAAAAAATAATCTGGAACTTTCGCAATTCGCAATCATTAGTTTGATGGTCACTAGGGAGAAACGCTAGTTAAAACATACATCATACATCCATGAGGCTTCACTGATGCTGTGAGACTGCCTTGGTGATTTTCTTCCAATTCTCTGTGCTGTTAAATTTAATAAAAATAAAATGTCATAGTCAAGACAAAATGAAGAAAGCTGATATTTTAAATTCTACAAAGAAAACTCTGTTTTGTGCTTACCCTCCATAAGTTTCTAACCCTGAAAAGAGCTGAGGGATTCAATCCAATATCTTCCCATTTGGCAGTGATTGTAGCTCTTGAGTTGCTTTTATTCCATAGAACCACAGCTACACGGTTGTTAGATAGAGGACCTGCCCATACCTGAACAAAGTTTTTACAATTAGAATAATTTTTTACAAAGAGAATAAATCAGACGTCACTTTTCTCTACCAAAATAAATTTCCCTTGATTTACATGCTCCTACAAACTGCATTATGTCAAGATCCCGTACAGCTAAAATTTGAAATCTGTTCTTCCTCACTTTCAGGTTTAAAATCAGCAACAATAAAGTTTTGAAAGAAACCAGAGATGCAAATTTATGAGCCCTTACATAATTTGAAACATGACATATACTGATTGGTAGTTGAATATGGAGTTGTCTATCTCTTAATGGGAGAAGAGTTGTCTATCTCTTAATGGGAGAAGACAAAGATTTGTGTAGCGTTGTTTTCTACGGTTAATATGAAACAATTGACAAAATGGTTATAAACTTGTATACCTCTAGGTCCACTTGCTTGCTCACTTTTCTCCCTTGTACTCCCAAAGGATCTGAAAAAATAAAACACAGAATACTTAGTTTCTAAATACAAATGTTTGTAAAAGAATTTCAGGAAGAGACTCACCTTGATTGACTGCAATAACCTCAGAGTTACTCACCTTGATTGACTGCAATAACCTCAGAGTTACTCAAGATTTCGTAAGTCTTCTTGTCGATAGATGTTACATCACATCCAATCAATAGTGGTGACTGAAGCAGAGAAACAAAATTACACAAAGAATGTTATATTACAACATTACTCACAATCTTATAAATGAACATGGTAATAGCTGTCTAGTCACCTTCATGAGAGCCCAGATGCTGAAATGTGAAACATATTCCTCGGTAGTCATTTTGCCATTTCCGACTTCCAACATATCTGGATCTGTTACAAAGATAATGATATCTATGAAGAACATTTGGAAAAAAAGAAAAGGAACTAAATCTCTAACAAAAAAACTCCAATAAGGTATTTGACTGGGCTGATAGGGTTATAGAAACTGTTACCATTCCATCCCCCTGGACCAGCAAAGCTTGCATATTCATTGTTTTGATCTGCATGGGATACAATGCTGCAAAGAAAAAGCAACGTTCATCTTGATTTAGAAGCCTTAGAATTTCCAAATATATATACTAGTTAGAAGCAATAGATAACAACCTTTCCCACTTGTCCTCAATGTCTTGTGTCGTCCTCCAACTGCTTCCAATTTGCCTAGCCCAGGTGGCCGGAACATCCAATCCCCTGAATCAAAAACAATATAACATCATCATCTCCAAGTCCATCATATAGTTAAGACACTCTTAGAAATGTAACCCACCTACCATTCACACAGGGAATAGAATATTGGCCGCTGAGTTCTCAAAAGTGCAGCATGCATCTTTGGGTACCTGCCCATTCCAAAACCAGAGTCTGACAATGGCAAGCAAATGTGAATGGAAAAGCAAACTAAGAAGGATTCCATTACTAACAGATAAGATTTACCGGATTTCAGGCTTAGAGCCATCATTGTAACAATTATCATATTTGAGGTAATCCACGCCCTTCAAAAGAACAAAACATTATCTATTACTTATCAATATACCATAGTTGACTCTTAAAGAATTCAAAATATAAAACAGTAATAGTTTACCTATAAAAAACTCAAAAGGAAAAGAGGATTACCCAATAAGCGAAGGTATTGGCATCCACTTCCTCATGTCCCAAGGAACCTGGCTGCTTTTGACAGGTATAGTACCTGATAAAAAACAGAAGTTCGTCAGATTAAAAAAATAGGAAACAAAATACAATGTATTCACGAAATCTGGCCTCCCTTGTAAAGTGGGTGTTTTATAACAAACCACCAATGTTCAAATCTCAGAAAGACCCCGTTTGTGGAAGTATGCATTCATGAAATTTAAACTAGACTATGATGACTTTTCCAAAAGGCAGGTTTGCCACTCTTAATTATCAAAGAAAGCATCTTATAAAAGAGACAACTAAAATATAAATCAACTATTATACCCAGCATCTGAATATATTCCCAGTTTGAGGCCCTTGCTGTGCACATAATCAGCAAGAGCCTTGATACCAGAGGGAAACTTTAAAGCACTTGCCACCAATCTCTCCTGTATACACAACAGCACAAGAAATTAATCAGAGAAGCAGATCAATAAATCTTTTTTAAAAACTGATCCATGCATAAATATTGTAATAAAAAGGAAAAGTATTTTTGTAATAAAAAGGGAAAAGTGAATTGAAGCCGATCAATAAATCCATTTTAAAAGTGCAACGTGCAAAAGTATTGTAATAAAATGCAAAAATAAAGGGAAACACATCAAGAAATGCATTTTAAAAACGGCTACTTGCAAACATGTTGCACTGGAAAGGAAAAGCAAAGAGAGACGCAGAGTGTACATTTTGATCACGATAGGGCTCTGCCCAGCAATCATCTGTATGCACAGAAAACAAAACCAAACAATCCAAATCAAGAGTTCAGCGATGTAATTCCCCAAATTATCAAACGAGAGTCAATTTGGGTATTGCTGTCTCACCTATATTTATGTAAGTATAACCTAACTTGGAGAGACCATTTGATACCAAAGTATCAGCTGTAAATATATACAACATTCCATTTCCATTAGATTCTACAGTTCTCCAAAAAAGTAGTAGGTAGTTGGAAACTGATTCAAGAAAAGAAAAAAGTGCAATACCTGTTTCTCTTATAATATTCTCATTGATGCTGCAGCTGTAGTGATTCCAGCTATTCCATCTGCTCACATCAAAATTTCTTCAACAAAATTTATGAACTGAAATCCAAAGCAACTCATAAACGCACATAATAAAATCTCTAATCACTTATATAACATATCTCACCCCATAGGAGGAGACTGCGCAAGGCCATTCTGAAGCAAACGCCCTCCAAAAGTTCTATTCTCAGCACCACAGGTCACCATTGAACATATCAAGGCAAAGAGCATGGCATATATGAAAAAGCCATATCGAAAATCCATGGTTCAATTGGAAGGTAAGAATGAATAATGGACTCTAGGAAGAAGAAGAGAGATTTATAGCCACAGGATAAGTGCTGTATGCTGTGAGAACTTTAACCTTTAGGCAGGCCGGTAATACACTTATACATGAATAAACTGACTGTTCAGGCACTGTTACTACTCTAGTTATTTGAAAAACTGACTTTTTCAGGCACTGTTACGACTCTAGTTATTTGAAAAACGCGCTGTTAATTTGAAAAACTGACTCTTTCACTCATTATTACGACTCTAGTTATTTGAAAAAACTCTAGTTATTTGAAAAGCTCACTGTTACGACTCTAGTTATTTGAAAAACTGACTGTTGATAAATTTTGACGCACTGTTATGACTCTTGGTATTTGAATACACTGACTGAATAAACTCGAGTTAAAGTAGATATCTCAAATATCTCAACAGAAACATTTGAAACAGTTAGTATGTTTTAGATTGTTGTATATTGACCGTATATATCATATAAAAAAGATAAATGACGATGACCTCACAACTCCAATTGATCAAACCATCCTGAACTCATTATATCAGAGAGTCTGCTGTACACACAATTTTAGAAGAATTATCTTAATGATAAAAGCGCACTGACCAAGTTTTCCACAACTGGAAAAAATAATAGATGTCACGACTAAATTATATCTAACTCAGAGATATACTTTCGATAAATGAACGGTCTCGAAAGCCATCAATTGAAGAAATCAACATACACACGCACGCGACTACCAGAACACGCACTCATCTACCACAGCTACTCACGATAAGGAGGCGTCACGTGCGTGGTCAGTCCGTCTAAACTCAACACATTCTATGAAATATAAACACCAAAACACTACATGCCGCAAGAAACCAAACAGTTTAACAAGTTAACTTTCTTGAGTTTTGAAAGAGATCTACTTTTATCGACACGATAACACCAATGTAAATCTATTGCTTTGAATTTGAAGGCTAGACCAGGTGGCCCAATCAATTGGTTGTTCTTTCCATAATAATTACGTGGATATAGGTGGAGCTCCATTTTAAGGATTTCTAGAATTAAAATTTATGGATTAAGATTTTAAATTTTTAATAAATTTAATTAATATAAAAGGGAAAGGTAATAAATAGATAAGATTACTTTATTTGGTTAAGAGTTCGTTTTTAGAGGTAATGAAATAAGTTAACACCCAGAATTCAAAGATATCGAGGAAAACAAAATACCACTTAATAAATTAAATAAGTTAACACCCAGAATTCAATAATAACGTGGATACAGCAAGTGATAGTCATCTCACTGTTAGTTTCACGACTAAATTTTAGGTCGGAAACATCGTAAGCCATAAACCAACTTATCTGAAAATCAATACTTGCATTATTATAATAAAAATGATCATCAAAATTCTAAATACTGGCGTTACTCATTGAAAACTTTACTTCGCAAACGAAGAATTAAAGCATGTTTTGGTTAACCTCCATATAAACCATTCAATGGTATATCTAACATTTTTTAACTAATGTTGTTGGTTAACCTCTGCATAAACAAATCCATTGAACATCAATGGTATAACTAACACTCTTTGAAAGTGACGGATATTTTTATATGGAACAATTTTTAATAAATATAATTAATATTTTTTACTATAAAATTTATTAGATGTTTTATAAAAATTAAAATATGATAAGTGGCTGGTAATTCTTTGATATCACGTGACATATGATAGTAGGCTTTGTCTAAAATAACGTGAGAATTTTTCTTTCCTATTTAGGGAAGGATATTTAGCTTAATTATTATTTATTAAATAGTTTGTTATTTTCTATTTAGTAAAGGAGATTTAGCTTAATTATTATTTATTAAATATTTTTTTATTTTATATTTAGTGAAGGAGATTTAGCTTAATTATTATTTATTAAATATTTTGTTATGAAACTAGTTTACAAAAAAAATAGAAAAGAAAGATAAACGCTATAGAATTAAGTCTCTTCTAGAGGATAACCTCCTTTACATTAGAGAAATGAATAATTTTTGGATGATACAAATGATAAGATCTCATTTTCATATATAGGAGTCTAAGGGGTCATAATATAATGAAAGCGAACATAACAATAATAATATAAGGGCAGAATAATAACAATAGTGGGCTTCTATGGGTCACAATATTAACAATATGGGGACTACATGCGAGCAACAATATAATAAGGGGGTTGCACTAATAAAAATATGGGGTTACACTAGTAGTATAGGGACTTCACATATTTATTTTAAAAAATTTACAAAATATTTTCATTTTGAAAATCTAAATTTGGCTATTTTAACTCTATTA